>CM046849.1:10943808-11139248 GCA_025618425.1 Heliocidaris tuberculata | reverse complement strand
TTTTTTGTATTTAATAAGTTTGGTTGTAATTTTAAGAACTAAGACAACCTTTAACATCATCAACATGTGTACATGTGCTTACATGTAATCAAGAGACGTGTATGTTGGTCCTTGTAAGACCTGGGAAGAGTAATGAGCATTTCAAGTATCATCAATCCTTGATGATGTAGAGAGAGAGAGGGGGAAGAAGGGGAGAGAGGAGAAAGTAGAAAATATGAAATGAGTGAAACAGAGTAAAGGAGAGAAAGAGAGAAAGGAGTACAGAGGTGGGGAGATGGATGAATGGAGGGGGAGAGAGAGGAGAGAAAAGGATGGGACAGAGAGGGGGAGGCTGAGGATACATCTACAAAGGAAAGGAGAAAAGGGAGAGTCAAGTGAAGAAGGAGGGGTGAGGACAGAGCAAGAGGGAGAGAGGAGGAGAGAAAAGACAGATCGCAGACAGAAGAGTAAGGCAATAGGAAGAGAGGGGAGTGAGAGAGAGAGAGGGGGGGAGTACATGTACATGTATGTATACAGTACGAGTGGGGAGAGCTACAGAGAAGGAAAGGAAAGAAAAAGAGCACAGAAAAAAAGAGGAGGACAAACAGGAAATTAGGCAAGAGACAGGCACAAGAGAGCACGTGAGACAGGGCCCTGGGAGAGAGAAAAGGAAAGAAAGGGGATAGAGAACTACAGAAAGAGAAAGAGAGAGAGAGAAAGAAAGACAACAGAGGGGGAGAGATGACTACTTTAATACATGTAGAACAAATCCTTTGAAGAGAGGATAATAAGATGGACATTAGCGCGAAGTGCGATCATCAGTTCGATTGAGATCAGGTGCATAAAAGCTTATGATGTAAGTTTGATTGGCCAAGAACATGAGATGAAGAAAGCTAATAAGCAAATCCATTCATCACAACAAAAGGAAGAGTTATAACTTGCTGACCTGTATAAGGTGAATCCTTTGAAGGGACTTACATACATGTCAAAGTTATCTATAGAGTGAAATGTTCAACATAGAAGTACATCTACATGTACATGTATTTTAGTGAACAAAATATATATTGACAGGAAACTAGAATATTTGAAATTGCATTGAGTAAACTGTCTCAAAATTGTTCGTGAAGAAAGTGTCCATAAAGAAATTTATACTGGTCAAACATTTACTGCATTACAGTGTTATCACGTGTGTTTAGCTTGCATGTTTGTAAACATTCAATTAACAGTTTGCCAATCCAATTTACAATATATGTGTACATGTAAAATAAAAATATTGTAATTTTCTGACTATACATTTTCACAGTATGCTCCTTACTACAATTTGTTTTTCCTCGCTTTTAACATACAATCAGCATTACATATTCTCTGTACAGCAAGACAACAGATGATATGTAACAAATATTCAATCGAGTGTGAATACCACACATATGTAATGTACACATTGCGATGAATATCTATGGACAGGACATTTGAAGAGAGTATCGCTATTCCCTTCGGTCCAATCCCAGCCGTAATAAAGTAGATCATTTTCAGCGATATAGAATTCTCGGTGCTAAGACCTCGTACCCTTGATTGATGACGTCTGCTTTGTAATGAGGAGTATCAACGAATAATAATAATCGTGATTGTGTACATTATCTGTTGAAAGCAAGAAGGGTGTTACGACTACATGTCCATGTATATACAGTGTTTAATGCCCTTCTGGTTGCAAAAGACAGCGTGTACCTACATGTACATGTTACAACAGGTACTTGTTGTGTAATATGATGACAGTTAATGTACTTTCCTCATTAAAGCCGACACGTTATTCTTTAAAATGCCCCTCCAACTACTTGCCCAAGGACAGAATATAAAAAGAAATTCTTATGCATGTATGTTGGAGCCAAATTGTTTAATGCACTCCCTGGTAATGCTCATATTTGCACATCCCTAAGTTTTTACAAAACTATGCAAAGCTTTAAATCTTGACTCAATGGAATCATAACGTAACATTGCTTTTCAAATATGTTTATTTTATAATACCATTAATTCACTCTCCATTTTTGTAATTTACCATGTTACCTACATGTAAGTGTTTATTTTGTATTTTCATGTAGAAATGATTTGTTGAAATGCAGGGTGCCTTTGGAAAGCAGTTTAGCATGTTATAACTGATCAGTCCAACCCTGCAGTAAAATAAATACATGTAAGACAAAATATTAAATGAATAAATGAAAAAATGAATAAATGAATAAATAAACTTCTTTAAAGTAAAATGGTAGAAGATTCACTATGCATTTTCAGTGCTCATATTTAAATTAAACCCTGGTAATTGATCAAGGTAGCTCCATTTTTTGGGTTTTTTTTAATGCCTGCAAAGTTTTCATCAGTATTTTCAGAGTTTCTGCTGCAGAATATGTAGATTTATATCCCACTCCTGTTCAAGAGGTGGTGATGGCACAGTGACAGAGCCCAACACTCGTTGCTCAATAATCATAATAAAATACCAGTAATAATACTGGCTTCAAATTACATATAGTGCTCATATCCACTTCAAATAGGGATCAAGACATTAAAATATAAACCAAGGCTTAATTATAGCTAGGATAACCATTTCAGTGCAAACAGCATTCTAGCAATATATCTTCCTACCAGGAAGATACTGTACTGCACCTGAGTGCAGAGTGGCAAATGTAGTCTTCCAAAATTAAATCATATTTTGTAAATTACATTTGCACGTGTATGCTTGCTTTTTAACTCATAGCAGTTCAGAGTTTTCTTATGGTCTATATTAATCAGGTTGCCCTCCACAAATTGGCAAACTTATTCTTATTTTTCACTCCTATATAAATTGAAAAAAAAAATTGTATGTTTATTAAATGAACCAATAAAATAAGGATTAAATATATTTAATGCCGTGTTGCCAATTTAGAAACTGTAATGATAAGTAAAAACAAAAAACGAAAAAGGGTCTAATTCATGAACAGCACAATGTACTGCCTTGGAAGTACATGTACATGTACACTCAAAGTTTTCAGTGATTTTTGCTCTTTGTGCTCATGAACAGTCAAATGTGTAATTCTTAGCAATCAAAAGATATTAATGCAAAAGTGTCACAAAAAGAGACACTGTACTGGAGTCAGGTATCAACCATCAGTCATCAATATTAAATTTTCTTTTTCCTTTAGAAAGTGCCATATCCTTAATAAAACGCAACACATACATGTACATCAAGTTACATGTATAATTGAAAAGCACTTTTCGTTGTTTTTTGGTTTGGTTTTCTTTTTAGTGCAAGGGTATAGCCAATTAAGTGTAGCCATAACCCATTGCCCTTCAGTTTCTGCACCCAACAAGGTCTGGTAAGGAGGTGTTTTTGCGTGGTTTAAGCCAGACCCAGGTGATAGGCACTCAAACCACACTTTCTAATAACGTGCCTCACCCCGCGTCATCGTAGAAGCCATAAGCTGGCCAGACCGGGTTACCGATCCATAATATCGACGACAGGGATCCTGTGATGCGCTGAGAAGCTCAGGAGGGATTCATTATTGTTTTCTGATGGGCAGAAGAACATACAGGAGATAATCAACTTCACTAAGTTTCAACTTCAGCCCGGAGTGCAGTGCATGCTTCAAGGCAGATTCCTTGATTTCATAAAGTTCCTCCAAGATTAATCTTTCATGCTTGAGAATTAGGTTTTTTACATGTACATGTATACATTACCAGATGAACCTTTTCAGTATTCTTTTAAGAGGTTGCCACACAAAATTGTTTCCCATCCTTTTTCTTTAAGTTTACATTTAATTATATGTATCTGATATGGTTTATCAATCTATGATGATCTGTTTAAAGAGAAGTCCAGTTTTGATTGCTAATTTCTGTGAATTATTACAAGTAGAAAAATTCAACAATTTAATAGAACAGTTTCAAGATAATCAATCAATTAAACATTTAAAGTTGAGTCCTGGTCAAGTGATCACACTGTGAAAGAAACTGTCTCCGAGTAATTGGGAAAGGTTGATCACGATGTCTACATATATACATGTACATGTACATACATCAGAATTGATGTGTACTGTGATGTTCTTGAATCATCAAAGTAATAAGAAATTGATCCACTCTCATTGAAAAGCGTATGCACTGCACACAGAAATGGCAACTCAACCTTCTCTTTAACTAACTACTTGTACACTGTACATGTATGGAATTTTTCTTTGAAGTAAGTCATGATCATATTCATATCAACCTTTGTGTACCAAGAAAGCATTATTTGCTGACATGCCACATCCGCAGATCCTATGTCTGTGCACCTATTAAGATTTGACCTGAAAATGAACAAGAATTTCTCCAATATTCCTCTAATGCTTAGTTTTATATTATTCCTGATATTCTAAAGAGTACAAGTTTGCAAAAAATCTCATGAAAATTAGAGCAAGAACAATGCCATTTTCACAAGAAACAGCAGCCGTGTCATTTCAGCGTTCAAAAAAACAATGGTGCCCATGTGTCTGTGCACTCATTCATTTTACATGCAGTTCGGGAGTTTTGACGTGAAAGGCAACATTTTGAGGCTTGAGAATAAAATATCTGAAAAAGGCCTTTTTACAGCATTTTGACTCATTTTTTGCATGAATAATGATTGCTATAATAAGGATGAAAAGTTTGTGTTCCTTGCGTGTTTTGTTTTTAAGAATCGCGCAGTTACGCGTGTGCGCAGACATGGGCACTGCGCAGACCTGGGCCCTCTTGCATAAAACGCAAGTCCCAAATACGCGATCCTGATTGGTTGAAAGTCGAGTTGCGTTTAATTTTTTGAGTTGCGTTTAATCGCAACTTTTTATGCAAGAGGGCCCTGGGCACTCTAGCCATACTACATGTAACACAGGCAAACATACATGTACATGTACATGTAGGAAACAGGTGATAAAAGGACTCAAAAGCATCAAGTAATGACCCTCTTCTGCTCTTAATGTATTTAATGTATTTAAAAGTTCTAATACAGGGAATCTCACATAGCGATGCAAAATATTTTGCAAGGTATTTAGTTGTGATGCTACTTTTCTAATGAATTCCCACATTATGTTTGTTTGGAAAAACTTTAGTTTGCAAGTTTTAAACTCTACAAAAATATTTAAAGGACACAAGGTCCATCCCTCTTTAATTAATACTTGCCACAAACATGTAGGGTCTACATGTACATATTCACAGCCAGCCATGACGACACCGACAGCAACATCATCATGCTCTAGGGACACTGCTCTCGTAATTAGGACCCTCTTGATTTCACACCATATGTGGAAGGTCCATCCCTCTTACTTGCCACAAACATGTAGGGTCTACATATTACATCGCAGTCATAACATTTACATAACATTGTGATTACCGACTGCAAACAGCACAACTTTGTCGGATTCATGGGGATGTTTGGGTAGAGTGTAATCAATATTAATCATGCCCTTCACTGGTTTCACCATTTGGCTTTTGGATAACACAAACAAACGAACGATTCATTTTTTATCACTGCACGCATGTACATGTAGGAGTATTTGGCAAGCACTTACGTTGCAATAGAGAGTAATTTGTGATCCTAGGACCGTCCCAAGTGAAAGGGCAAACACTGCACTGATAACCATGCATTGCATTGGTAAACAATGAGGCGAATCTTTACAGGCCATGTAATGGCGGGTAACTGCATTTAAACGATTGGTGAATTCATTACAACCGTTTCCGCATTCGGATGCAAACATACACGGAGCAAGGCTGATGTACATGTAGATGTACATTTCTCTCTCTAACCCCCTAACACCCCCCCCCCCCTTCTCTCTCTCTCTTTCTTTCTCCCTCATTTCCTCTTTTTTTTTCATCTATACATTTTTTTTTAAACCTTTGTCTCTCTTTTTATCCCTACCTACTTCTTAATTAAGTTGCTGCATTTCCTCCCCATTCTAAACTTTTTTCTTTTATTACCTTTTTCACTTTTCTACCTTAACCCTTTCAGGACAGGAATTATTTCAGGGCTAAATTAATCACATTTTGTTCTTCAAATTGGCAACAATAATATTTTTCTTTTAGTACTACAAGACTGTAATAAGGGGTAATGTATTTGAAAACAATATACATGGTTAAAAGAATTGGCAAAAAGTTGAAAAAGTTGCCAATTTTGATAAAAAACAATGATTTTTAACCTCTCACTGTGTTGCCAATTTAAGGATTTTAAAGCTTATTCTTGTTTAAAATTCCTGGCATCAAACGCAATATGGTCATGCAACAAAAATGGACATAGTGTGTGCAGAAATTTTTGCTCTTTCTACTCATGTATCTGGTATATTTTTCAGGGCTCTGAATCAAAAGTTATTGAGCCAAACCACAAAATGTGGTCAGTTGTCTCGAAAGGGTTAACCTCTTTTTTTTCTCTCTTTCTCTTTCTCTTTCCCCCTCCCTCTCTCTCTCTCTCTCTGTTTCTGCCTCTCACACAATCATTTCCTTTCCTTCACTCTTTCCTTCCCAATCTGTCTCTATTTCTACCTGACTCTCCTTAGTTTCTTCTCTCTCTCTCTCTTTCTCTCTATTACTCTCCGTTTCCATCCATATCTGACTACATGTACATGTAGCTTTCTTGCATTATATATCTTTCCTTCTGCCTCCCCTCCCCCCCCCCCCCCCCCCTCTTTCATGTCCCCTTTCAACCCTGCTGCCTTTCTTACTTTTGCTTAGATGTCTTATCACAACAATCACTACCCACTCATTTTCCATAAATACAAGTACAGATCTGTAACATGTTGGTGTTTTTTCTGAAACCTTCAAAATGCCTACAGCAATTTCTAACTTTAATATCCAAACAAGTCTTGTTTATTTGTAAAGTAAATTCGGGGATATCCCTACATCACGTACAGTTATGAAATTATACATGTAGCCTCAGCTATGATTTCACAAACAAGAGTTTTCTTAAAATATATATTCATGACTCTCTCTCTTTTGTTTTCTTAAAATATATATTCATGACTCTCTCTCTTTTATTTTCCCTATCTCCTTCTCTCCCTCTCTCCCTCTCTCCCTCCCGCTCCCCCCCCCCCCCTCTCTCTCTCTCTCTCTCTCCATCCCTCCCCCTCTCTCTCCATCCCTCCCCTCTATCTCTCTCTCTCTTTCTCTCCCTTCTGTTTCTCAACCTCTCTTTCTCTCTTTCCTATTCCAGTCACACTAGTTTCCAAGTATTTCAAAGGACAAGGTTTAATGCTGGAAGCTTTAAATCCTCTGCAAAACTGTTCTAATTTCTGCTGGCCTCCTGTTATTCCACCTATGCGGTATTTTATACTTAATGGAAATAAATGAAAAGAATATAGTACAGTACAAATGAAATAAATGAGCAAACCAGATTATAATAACAAATATACATGTACATGTACATATACAAGCAGCCTTGTCATTTGCATCCTTGGACCACACTGTAGCACACCCAGTTTTCACAGAAAACCTCAATTTACACATAATTGTGACAGATCGGGTGAATTTGATATCAATATTTCATTTAAATTTCTCCAACCATTTCTCTGCCTCAGGCAGTTTCAACTGTCCACCGTTTATTATCACATCAAATATTTTGCTGCCAAAGAAAAGCTTTGATTTCTTCTTACAATTTGAAGCATGTTCATGGATTGTAGAGGAAAGAAATCGTGGAACAATCAAATAAACAATGAATAAAATCAATGTGATATGAAACTCGTCTCATGAAATGGTATTTCTAATAAGAAACCTTGGTAACACAAATGTGTGCTAGAAGTTTCTCAGCATTCAGCATTTTGTACACGATTCTTTCTAGAGTTGCCTACAGACCTCTAATGAGTTGTTTCATTAGTAAATTGTTGAAGAACTCTGATTACTTTTAGGGCAACCTAAAATCCCATTTTTTGAATCTTGCACTTTGAAGACAGACATTCTTTCTTGTTATGCATTCCCTTGATATGTTTGTATTTTCTTTATGTTGTAAAGTGGTGCTACAGAAATCTTACGTACTTTTATTATCATTATTATTATCATTTACAATGATGGTACCTCTTTCTTTTGTTCAAAGAAAAATAAGTTATTCTGGGTCCATAAAAAAAACAGGTTCAATACTCGATTCAATTTGAGGACGGAATTTGCCGCCAAAGGCATGAGAGGGGTTGAGAAGTTCATTTTCAAAATGAAGGACTGAACTTACCTGCTTCCAAAGAAAATTGTCTTGCGGGTTTCTCCCAACTGCGCATGCCACATGAAGAATGGAATAGACCAATCCGAACATCACGGCAAGCCGCATCCGCACGGGCAGAAGAGTATAGATCAAATAGATGATAAAGACAGTGGTCCAGACCCCCGCAGTCGCTGACCTGGGCTCAGTGTCGACGACATCGATGATCACTATTGCTCCCAGAAGCGCCAATACCACATAGCACACAAAGCGTAATTGTTTTGGGGTGAAAGAACTGCGATTGCACAAGACTCCAAGCACGATAAACACAATTTCAAAAAGTCCTAGAAAAGCTCCTTTAACCCATGACGTAAGACCCGCTCCGTAATGAAACCCTAAAATGACGATAACAGTTAGAGCGATAAGACCAAGCAAGCTGGATAAACTGCTTTTGTTGAGGCTAAAGAAGTAACGTTGATAGAGATCCTCTAAATGAGGAGACTTAAATTTTTTTGATTTGAAGACTTTGGTAAATCCCTTAATTGATTCCATACAGGTGATGTCCAACATTAAATCAGGCTCCCCGTCCCGCGGCCTGCCATTTACCTCCTGCAGTTCCACCGAGCGCACCCTAACATCGCCGTGCTGCCCGACTTCCGTCGTTTTCTTCTGGGGGACGGCCGGGGCAACCCGCTTGTCCCGCGCCGGCTCGTCCCATGCCGACTTCCTAGATTGGGCGCTCCGTGTCGAGGTGCTGCTGCTTGGTCTGTTAGGGGGATGGTGGTAGGAGGCAGCGTGGTGGTGGTGGTGATTGTGGTTGTTTTCGGAAGGCATGGTGTGTGGAGGATCGACGTGAAGATTGGTGTGAGCGGGCCCCAGATGAGCCTCTTCCTCCTGCCGCAGCTCTGTCTGACTATGTGAGGAGCTAACGAGTGCTCTCTCATCCTCCTTCTTCTCCTGCTCTTTCTTCTCCCAGGCTGAGCGGCGCAGGCTCACGGAGGAGCCCAGCGCTGATTGGCTGATTGCCCGCTGAGCTTCACTCGACATGGCGGGACAGGGCACTCACCGATTGGTTGATTGGTCTGTAATGAAACAAGCAGAACCCCCCAAGGGGCTTGTGAGTACTCATTTCATTAAGGTCTTCTTACACACAATCACTGCACCACACACACAACCATTCATAACAACATGTTCACACAACAAATCACTTCCTTTCTCAATTTGCTATTCTCTTCACACTTTCTACAACATTATACAATCATCTTCAAATTCCAATACACAAACTTCTTAACTCGATATCAACAGCATGCCAAGAGCTGTGAACAAATATCATTTCCTTGGGTACGTCTTCAGCAAATCCTACCCTATTTTCTTTCCATACCATTGCAATGAAATATTCAATATCCTAGTGGGATAACAACATATTTGTTAATATAGTTTCTTCTTTCTATACATGTATGTTTTTTTGTTGTTGATGGTTTTGTTTTGTTTTGTTTTGTTTTGTTTTGTTTTTTTTTTGGGGGGGGGGTTAATAACCATATATCTGCTTTTTAAAGCTAAATGGGCATCAACTCTGTGTAAAATACTATCAGTTGACATCTTTAAAAGGTACTTCATCCTCTTTACAGCCTTAAACAAAATTCTGCGAAACTTTGCACAGGTTTAGTAGACAACCTGTAGATACTGCCTATGAAATTTCATGGTCACAAGTTCTATAACTCCTTTGTAAGAAATGAAAATCTTGCTATTGTCGCAGAGGGAGCTATTCAGAAATCAATGCAACTACATAAACTAGTAATGGTCAAAAATCATTTTAAAAATGACGTGATTTTTTCCAGTCGAAAAAATAAAGTGTTACCAAATTGTTGTTATTACTTACTTAAAAACAAATAATTCTTTTCACATCCACAAAAGTTTTTCAATTATAATTCTTTTGTAATTTATCGCATACTCATGCAACTTCAAAATTTAGGGCTGCAAAAGGGATGAAGTACCTTTAAGGCACACAGCAGATGGATCATCCATCTTGCATGCACAGACATGCTACATGTACATGCATGTATTCATATCTTCATAAGATAATAAGCATGTACATATACATAGACATTCAAAAGAAAAAAACAATGATAAGTGCATGCATGTCCAAGAGTGTGAGCAAATGTAACATGCATGCAGTGTTTTATTCATGACTTTAAAAAGGCAATTAATACAATGAATGGTTCAGTACACATAAAGGAACATGCAGAAAATCAAGTATTTATACTTTTTCCTCATGTAAGTGCTGGTTATTAACATTTATCCAAATAATTAGCTTAATAAGATTCTCTCATTTCTGCTTGAAATCTATTCTATATTTTCCAATACACCCACAGTAGCAAGGCTTTTTCCCCGACTGTTTTTCCCCCTTTTCATCAATCATCCTCTACTCTCTCTCTCGCTCTCAGTGAAACTGCCTTAAACATTTCTGTCTTCAAATTTTAAAATTTTTAAACTTTTCTTCTATTCCTTCTAATACTTTCAGCAAACTCGTCAGCAATTTTGCCGCCCCCCCCCCCCCTTCAAAATGGTCTACATGTATAATGGCTCTGCTCTCTCTCTCTCTCTCTCTCCATGGAGTTGCCTGAATTCAACATTTCTGTCAGATAACCTTTATCTTCAAATATGAAACGTTAAAGAACCGTCTTGTGGTCTCATAGATGGGAGATCCTGGGTTCAAAACCAAATGGCTGTACTAGTGCCCTTTGGCAAGGCATTAATCCTCATTACCAGGTCCCTCGGAGAGGACTTAATTAAATCTACTGGTCCCCTGGTTGCTTGCTTGGGGGTGTTTCATAAAGCTGTTCGTAAAGTTACGCATGACTTTACGAACAACTTGAATATGAAGTGCCAGATAGGATGCCCAAAGTTTTTCCTGATGTTTTAACAAAGTGTGACTGTATTTCCAATAACCTTAATTAAATGATGGCAAAAAATATACTTTGCATTAAAAATGTCATGTAATAAGAATGTTAATCTACATCATCACAGTTCAACTTTAGTTGATGCAATTAAAAAAGATTGATATCCCATTTGGCTTGTCACTATAGTAAAGTCATGCGTAACTTTACGAACAGCTTTATGAAACACCCCCTGGTTACTTAGCAGTCAGGAATACATAAACAAACCAAACCTTTTCAAACCTTTTCAAACCTTTTCAAACCTTTTCAAACCTTAAAAAAGTGCTAAAAATTAACTAAATTAAAGCACATTCATTACAATGTTACTTGAGTCACAAGATTACAAGATATACCAGCTTGATAGAATTTATTTGTTCAAGTGAAACAAGAAATAAAATCCTGGCGACAAATAGTACATGTAGTCTGCAAAATGATTTCTTCCTCTTATTAAAGTGCAACCCTTTTTCTTTCTTTTTTCTAATAATCAGCTGACTGACAGAAAAAGTCATATCAAAACTGAAGTGTTGCCAATTCAAGGAGGAGAGACTCATTCATTCATTCACCCCTTCAAAACCCTTGATGACTAATTATTACTTCTTTGCTACATTGTTGTAATCATTGTTCTGTTTTACTTAACTTTTTCGTCTGTTTGGAGCCAGAAGGGCGTTAACTCCTTTCTTTTTATACAAAGTTAACGCCCTTGTGCCTCCAAATGAACTATAGATATGAACTTATCTGCTTGAAGCAGATTGCTTTCATTTTTTTAGCCAGAAGCATGTGAAAGCAAAGTTGCGCTGAAACTGAAAACTCTAAAATCTATTCAGGTATTTAAGTTTCATATCTTTATTATCTCCTGAGAGCCAGAAGGGCTTTATCTCATATAGTTTCACACTTACAGCTAATGTCCTTCTGGCTCTTAGCAGGGAATATTCCCAGCTGGTACATGTAGGTACCATGTACATGTATGTTATCCATCACATGGAATGAAGTTTTAAAATCTATTCTGAAAACCCACCCTTTGCATCATGTGTGGATGGCACCATGATATCCACATCCAAAACAAACAAAGAAATGAGTCAACACTCTTCATGCTCCCAGCTGATAATTGCATCACTGTACATGTACATGAATATCCATCTTACAACCGAGACATGCACATGGACATCTCATCATAGCACACCATCTTCATCTGACTACACAAGAGATAGATACCCATCCCACAGTGAGCAGACTGATGCCTTCCCAACTGGTAGCCATAGCAACTGCCGTCTACCTCCTTGACGTTTGCCTGCTCGAGAGGGCGCAAGGCAGTATTCAAAGTGCCTCAAGAAAGTGTGCATCACACGCAGTTCATGCATGGCATCCATGCAATCAAAGAAGCGTTGTCCAAATTTATTCTTTTAATTATATCATACAGGAGCAAGGCACTGTACATGTTGTAGATAATATTCACAGTGAGTTACATGTTACACACTTATAACTTACAGACACACCTTAATACATGTGATTGTTGGGGGGGGGGGGTTAATTCAGCATAATTATTATGCTTTTGAGTTTTAACTCTAATTTCTTAAGGCAATAAATCATAAAAATACATTCAAAGTGAAAACGTTCCTTAAAAATTGACAAGCTGGAAGCTGGAAGCCTCTACATGTTTGAAAATGACAATATATATAATTCTTTGTTTTCCCCATTATTTATTCTTCTTTTATTCTCTATGTATTTCTTTGTTCTTCTTGCTATCCACTTCTCTTTATATTTCCTTATATATTTCTTTGTTTCTTATGTATTACTCTGTTTTTCTTTCACTCTTTTTTCTCCCTATATATTTCTTTGTTTTCCCCATTATCTATTCTTCTTTCTATTCTTATGTGTTTCTTTGTTTTTCTTCTCTTTTTATCTTTTCCTTATGTATTTCTTTGCTCTTTTCTTTTCATTCATCCTATATATTTTTTTGATTTTCCATCTTCGAAGTGCATATATGCTCTGTAGTTCGAGTTTATTCCAAGAACGAGCGGGAATCACTAGACTCTGGCTGATAGAGACGGGGGTTTTTCAAACTCTGACTTTTTTCTCGAGAAGCGCTGATCGGGCTAGAATCTCGAGCTTGAGCAAACTCGGGCTGAAGGAGACGCACCTAACGATACCGGTATTGTTGTGTAAAATCGTTTTTACATATATATATGTCCCTGAGGAGAACTCCTCATTGAAATTCTGTCCTGACACCTTCCTACAACTAATGATGCTGCCCCAGGACAGGCTCTATAGCGTAAGAATATTGATGTGATATGGACTACATGTGTAAAGTTCTGAAATCTGAATCTGTGTATTTACATCTTTTTATTCTTTTTTTTTTCTTTTTGCATCTGTTACATGTAAATGAACTAGCCAGATTAGGAAATGTTCAAATCATTAATAAATTTCCATTTCTCTGGCAATATAACCATCACAAGAATTTTACCTGAGAAATTTCTCATAGAAATTTGAACACGGGAGTATTCTTTTTATCACAAAAACTCTTTGTCCCATATTACGAATGATGGATGCGATATTAACCGATAGCAGTACAGAGTTTTCTTAATGTCTATGAACTAAATCAGATTTTGGTCCTCAAATTGATAACAATACATAGTTTGAAAAAAATAAGGGGAAAATAAGATGAAACAAGATGAATGCGACTGTGTCTCCTATATGCCTCCACCTAAATTCAGTTGATGGCTCAAACTGTTCTTGAAATATTGTGATAACCAGAATAAAAAGCCTCTAATTACATGTTAATAAAGGATAAAATAAAAATGCTCGCGCGGAACCAAACTCAGGGTTTGGTTCCGCGCGAGCCTTTACCTTGGCAAGCGCGTACGGGTGCAACGAGCAGTCTACTCACGAGTCGCTTTTACGCTTATAGAGAGTGTAATTAAAATTGCAATATCTCTTTACAGAATTAAAGGGCCTGGAAAGTCGCCAATCGTGATGTTTTGGAGCCTGGCCCGGCTCGGGTAATATTCAGGAATCTTCGGTAAACGAGCACGCAATTGCAGTGATACGCATTCGACCGAAGAAAGACGAACTGAACAACCCAACTGACAAACTACCCCATCCTCGACGGCAATTTTGTTCGCTGCTCCAAGATTAATGTTATGCATGGCCTTGCAATAGGGGCAAGCGATTGAAACTGAAAGTACATGGATATCGAGCGGTGGCTCCCTTTAATATTTGAAGCCCATATTTTGAATATAGTATCACGACATGCAACTAACCTCTTACATACATGTACACATGTACAGAGCAAAATTACTTTTGGTGATTGGTACCCTTTAACTGCACATGCACGATTTCCCATTTCCTTTTCGTTACCAAAACTGTGCATGAGCTTGAAGGTGAGGACCAAACTTTTGCAGCAGTTATCTCTTTTGTATGTTCTTGGATTGACCAATTCACAAACAATATCAACCAATAAGCCAGATTGTAATTACAATTTGCACATGTGCAGTTAAAGGTTAGGAAAAGGGGACGTGAAAGAGAGAAGGTTTATATTGCATCCGATTAAGCAGACCTACAGTTAACGTTTAAAGACCTTTATACGCTGTCATTTTGTATGCACTGTGATGCACGCAGCAGTATGATTTTACATGTTCAACATGGGCGTACAATGTGGGGTCATTTGTACCACAAACTAATTACGAATTGGCTTATTCAACAATTGCAATGTAGCAGAAGTTTCCCTTTAACCTTTTCAGGACAGGAACTATTTAAGGGCAAAATTGATCACATTTTGTTCTTCAAATTGGCAACAATAAAAATTTTCTTTTTAGTGCTACATGGTTCTAATAAGGTTTAATGACTTTGAGAACAACATACATGGTTACAAATTTTATCGAAAAGTTGAAACAATTGCTAATTTTAATGAAACAATGATTTTGAACCTCTCAATGTGTTGCCAATTTAAGGATTTTAAAGCTTATTCTTATTTTTAAAATTTCTGGCATCAAATGCAATATGGACATGCAACAAAAATGGACATGGTGTGTGCAAAAATGGACATTGTGTGTGCAAAAAATTTTGTTATTTCTACTCATGCATCTGTTATATTTTTTAGAGCTCTGAATCAAAAGTTATTGAGCCAAACCACAAAATGTGGTCAATTGTCTCGAAAGGGTTAATGTGGATATGTCTAGATAATGACAACTGAATAAAAACCTTCATCCTGCCAACACTGTTCTCATGTTTAGTATTATAACGATTTTATAGAATTTAATCAACATTCATCTAGCTCTACCAATCAAGAGAAAACCATAATTCAATTCAATTCAATTCAATTTCGGTTTATTAGTATAAATTACACAATGCAGTAGTCCAAGGACTAATAGTGCAATGTTTACATAAAATGTGCATCAGAAATAGGAATAATTATATACAATTAAAATCATTAAATAATTAAAATTATAATTAAAATTATTATAAAAGTACATACAAGAAACTATATTCATATTGTAATACTTGAAACGATAATGATAAAGAAATAAGCGTCAGGTTGCAAAGGAATTGAATGAAAGAGGTGATTATGTAAATAAAATATGTACATGTAAATAAAATCTTAGCTGGAATATTGTGTTGTAAAATTGCTTGATATGCTGCATAAGGTAAAATATCAAGTTAAGTTAAATGAATTTCAAGAAGCAAAGTGAATCTGTGTGCAATATTCAATTACATCAATAACTTCAAAATTGATGCCAAAGAGCAAGAGAGAAAAATCAGATCCGTTCCATTACAGCAAGCAGGAAGCTACAGCATCTTATACCAACGTCACACTCTTCTGTTGTGAGTTCAAGTGTTGCTAGGCAACACCTCAACCAAAATGATAAAATCTGAATTGCATCAAATTATGCTACTCACACTCGGTCAGCTGTGCACCGATGGGGGAGATTGCAGCACAGACGACGGAAAGCATATTGTCAAAGATATTAAGACCGTCATCAAAGATAATTTATTCTTCTAAGTATAAAGTAAAGGTCCCATTAGGTATTGTACATGTACATGTAGCTTAGCGAAACATAGTGGCATGAAAAGACACATCTTTAACGCAAAATGCATATTCCTGAAAATCATAATTTTATTGCATTAAGGCAGAAACAATATTAAGCCACGGGGTAAAAATACCTCTACTACCTTAATTAGGCTGAATATTAACAAAATTGTCATTACAAATCATAAATGTCAAATTCCAACTTTTGAATTAATAACAATAATAATAATAGTGGGTTTTTGTATAGCACACATGTTTGTCAGACTTGACACTCCTGGCGCTCCACAATTATACCCCGGCTTTCACAAACAAATTCACAAACAATTTCACCATTTGCGTTCCTGACGCGTCTTTTCGTGCTACTCCTTTTCGCTAAGCTGCCTACTAGAGACTTTCTCTATTTCACACAGATATAAAGGTGTTTACAAAAACAGACATTTGTTATCATTGATAACTCAAAAACTGTACCTCGGGGCACAGGCTGAAAGTGCCACCCCCCCCCCCCTAAATCGGCCACTGAGCACAACAATGTGGAGTAAATTGATCGGACATTCTGATTTGAGGGGGGAGTAACTGTCATGTTCTGGTAGACTTTCTTGCACATCATGCAGATCGTCTGGGTTTCTGGTAGGCCTGAGTCGAAACGGTTCCCCGACCGGGCCCCGCCCGTCACGCTGAAACCCGGGTTTGCATTTTCGGATTTCGGGTTTTTCCAAACTAATTTTAGCACTAATATATTGCAATTTAGAACTTTAAACATGCAATTCACAAACTGAATTTCAATTTAATCCAATTATATTTGCTGCAGTGATAAATGGAAATCATTTCAGACGACGATAAGTCTTTTCATGAGTCTAAAAAAATAAGAGCTGCGAGGAAGATTCAAGCTAGGCGGTACCGTGCGCGTTCAGAAATGAAGTCAGAATTGGAGTCACCGGCGCTCAGTGCGCTCGAATACAGCCTTATACCGTAATACACACAGACGAGGGTCGAATATAACTGATGTGATCGTGCCAAAAGTAAGCTTGAAAACAGCCAAAAATACCACGTAAGCGACAACAAAAATACAAAATTACCGTAAAACAATTGTTCTCTTTGGCAAAAAATAGTATGGGTATCCATAATATCTCAAAGAAAAAAAGATGGTGGAGGATTGCGAGTGCACTTCATATCGAGATTAGGCAGCCATATTTGACACTGTTCTGCGTAGCAAGACCGCAGATGGCAGCAGAGAGGAACAGTTGTGGCAGATCACCTGATCTAGTGCCCACATTTATTTTCCTCTCTGCTGCCATCTGCGGTCTTGCTAAGCAGAACAATGTCAAATATGGCTGCCTAATCTCGATATGAAGTGCACTCACAATCCTCCAACATCTTTTTTTTCTATGAAATATTATGGATACCCATACTGTTTTTTGCCAAAGGAAAGAATTATTTTACGGTAATTTTGTATTTTTGTTGTCGCTTACGTGGTATTTTTAGTTGTTTTCAAGCTTACTTTGATCCGATCACATCTGTTATATTCGACCCTCGTCTGTGTGTATTACGGTCTAGGGCTGTATTCGTGCGCACTGAGCGCCGGTGACTCACATTCAGACTTCATTTCTTAACGTGCATGGTACCACGAAGCTTGATTTCCTCTTTCAGCCCTCAATTTTAGGTAACAAAGAGACCTTTGGCTGTATTTCTTAATGTTTTATTTTTATTCCGGAATGTTATTTCTCTCGGGAAAAGCATTGTTTTATCGATTTGGATTCAGTAACTGTCCTCTATGCTGCATTCTAGTTTAGCAATTTTACCTTGACTGTTGACTCCCGTCACTACTCACTACATACACTCACATTTTCTGTTGTCGGGAATTCCCGTTCGGGTACCCGGTCCCCGCCCGAAATTTTCGAGTCAAACCCGGGTTTGGAAAAACCCGAGATGACTCAGGCCTAGTTTCTGGAAGTCTGTCTGACCTATTAAAATTGAAGATTGTTTTTGTGCCTTCACAAGGAGAGACACATGAAGATTGATATACATCAATGTGGTTCTATAGTATAATATCTGACACAAGAAGAGCGATGGAGACATGACATTAAATCAAAAATGTACCAGATTTATCCAGTAGACCTCAGCAATAGAAAGTGACTGGTGCTTTACACAAACACTTTGTATGTTGTATGAAGAAACAATAGCAGACATATTCCTTTCACCTAGCAAAATATATGTCACAGATATCATAAATTCAATAATGCTACTTGCTACCTTTTACAGGTAAAATTTACTCTGCGTAAGTATGCTATCAAATTATTCTGAACACATATGTACTGCTAAGAATACTCCACAGGTGGGGAAGACCTTGTAATATGTACAGTAAAACAAAATGTCCACCGACCAGAGGGTGGATTGTGTTTGCTTCCCTAGCTGAAAATAGCAACGCTCTACAGGACATTCACACAACAGGGAATTTATACGAAACAAGAGCAAAAGGGGCCTATAATGTACGGTTCCATGACATTTGCTCCTGCGACAATTGCTCCGGTCTAACTTTGCCATGTTAATCCTAAACCTAAACTTAACCCTAACCCTAATCTTCACATTGTCCTTAACAAAAAAACAAATCATGACCTTGACCTTAACCTTTGACCTTTCAAGATATAGACGGAGGAGCAAATGTTGCAGGAGCAAATGTTGTGCCACCATAATGTACACATGGGAAAAGTATCCTTTAATAAAAGAAACATGGTGTAAATAAATTAGTTTTGAGGGAAGTCAGCTTCCATACATGGTCAGCGTCAGCTTTACAAATTGTGAGAATGAGCCATTGTATGGTTTTCATACAATACCACAGTAACATTGCAGTGGTCACTGATTTTTGTCGAGTTTTCATTTAAAACGATCGAAGCTCAAACCTCTGTTTCACTTGGAACGATACTCATCATTCAAAACGATGCTCAAACCTCTATTTCGCTATACAGGATTTTTTTACAAGACATTTCAGTGCATTTCACTTAGAGCAACTACGCTGAGCTGGGGTAATAATCCAAAGCCCTTTTTGAAGTGCATAGAGGCACTGATAAAAATGTATTATGTGCTATATAAGAACTTAGTATTATTATCATTATTATTATTATTATTATTATTATTATTATTAATAATAATAAGACATATCATTATACAACGGTCAGACAAGAGAAAACATGTACTTATCGTACGGCTTAACGTTTTTCATACAGCTACATTTACATGTATGCAATGGATGCTTGTCTGAACGAGGAGTCTGAAAGAGGAGCTCATGCACAGATGACCTTCGTCCATAAGGCTATCTTCCATTACTCCTCGTTTCATGCCACAGGTAAAGAAGACAGATGACAAGTATTCTAAATGTATATGTACATAGAAATGCAGGTGCTTTTACATGCAACTTGCCTTTTCACTATGTTATTTGCTTCCATTGGACTGTGCACATGAGTGCCAGAAGGAAGTATGTGACATATTAACCCTTTCAAGACAATTGACCACATTTTGTGGTATGGCTCAATAACTTTTGATTCAGAGCTCTAAAAAATATACCAGATGCATGAGGTGAAAAAGCAAAATTTTCTACACGCACTATGTCCATTTTTGTTGCATGACCATATTGCGTTTGATGCCAGGAATTTCAAAAAGGAGAATAAGCTTCATAATCCTTAAATTGGCAACACATTGAGAGGTTCAAAATAACTATTTTTTATCAAAATTAGCAATTTTTTCAACTTTTCGACTAAGTTTCTAATGATGTATATTGTTTTCAAAGACATTACATTGTGTTAGAACCATGTAGCACTAAAAGAAAAATATTATTGTTGCCAATTTGAAGAACAAAATGTGATCAACTTACCCCTTAAATAATTCCTGTCCTGAAAGGGTTAACAAAAATGTACACTGTCATTCAATTTTATTTTTAATGACTGAAGACTGAAGATAACTATATGTACATGTACATAAAAATAAAACATTACAGATAGAAATGCAGTGTACATGTACATGTACAGTGTCCTAACAATCTTCAAACCAGCTGGAATCATTTCACTTAAACTTTCCCATGTTTTTTTGTTTTGGGGGGGTTTTTTGGGGGGGGTTGTTTTTTTTTTTTGGGGGGGGAGGGGGTGTAGAGGGGTGGGGTGTGGGATGAATATGTTATGACAGTTTATGCACATACTGACGACAACTTTAGGCCCATATACTGTACGGTAAATACATGTATTCATGTCGTTCAACACACCTTCCAAATCATTTACATGGTGTATCAGTCTGCGCATGTGACTATGGTTCAGAGTTTACACTCATCAAGTCTCATTTTTTTCTGAATGCCAAGGTAAAATTTAAAAAGAAAACAGAGAATGCGGGCTTCTTTTGTTCACTGAAAGCGCACCAGCTAGGAATGCGATACCGAGACATGGCAAAGAGATGTAGATAGAGACAGCCTCAGAATGAGAGCAAATTAACGCATTATACAAACCTCTCTTAGGCGTCCTCCCTATCGCAACTCATTTCGTTTCCATGGCAACAGAGTACACAGTCCACTTCCAACCCTTTTGAATCTTAAAAGTAAGGGTTAAGGATGAACAGAAGTAGCCAGAGAAGGCAAGCTCTACCAACTTGCATCCTAACAAAAGCTACATGTACAAGTAGGAATCATCAACTCCTCAACTCTTTGAGTGCAAATTGTACGTTACTTGTCTTGATCAAGACAAGAAGTTACTAGCTCACAGCGAAGAGCAATCCGTCTACTGTGAGCTAGCGTTCATAACCCGTTCAATAATTTATTTTTCTCTCTAACAGCTAGAGTTTCAACATTCAGTATCAAATTTCAATGTTTTCCCAATTTGAAACACAGTGGAAAGTAACCATTGTAGTCAATCATACAATGGATACACTAACACAAAATATAGGAGACTGTCTACATTCTTTTAGAGCTAATGAAATTCCCTGATTTTTCCCCTCATCTAAGTGACTTTTTTTCTAAACTTTCCTGACTTGTCCCTGAATGGAAAAAAGGAACTTGTTTTCCAGGTTTTTCCAGGTTTTTCCCCGATTCATACCTGGGAATCCTGATACGGTACAAGTACAAAAGTGTTGAAAGGGTTATTGCTGAGTTAACACGTTAAATACTAAGCCAGAGATAGCCCAGCCGGGAGACTATGGAAATACGTGTTACAACAAAATCAAATCATACCTAACGAGTTAAAGGTCATCATGAAAGCTGGTTATGACAGAAAATATATTATATGTGACCAGGCACCAAAAAACCACCAAAAAGTCGCAAGATATGAATTTTTAGTTAAGATATGATTCTGAAAGAGGAGATTCTCAGCTTTAAAATGTTAACTCATTAGCAATTAGTTGTTCCTAACCCACTGAAGAAAGAGTAGAATGCACAGTCCCACCATGAAGCTACAAATGTACTTCATGGTCCTACAGAGTTTTACTTATGAGAAATAAGGGTTTAAAGGGAATCTTGAGTTCTGGGAAAGATAAATCAATGATTTGTGAGCTTTCTCATTCTTTTTGTGTCAGTTAGGTAGATTATCATAATAAAAAGGACCCCCTAGAAAGGATTGCTCTTCAAATGCCCTCATTTTGGAAATATGACAAGAAATATCTGAAAAGTTCGGGCTGAACATTCACGCCAGATTTATCTCTGGTCCCATATACTTGTATCTGTGTGCAGTGTAAGAACATTTGTGGTGAAAGTTAGTGAATTTCTTATCAAATCAGTAATACCCAAATCTCACACTATACATAAGTGTTCATGTAAAACTAGTCTTACTTTCCCAATTGCTTTGGAACAGTTCCTTTCTCAATATAACTGCACGACCAGGGCCCTCTTGCATAAAAAGTTGCGATTAAACGCAACTCAAAAAATTAAACGCAACTTGATTTTCAACCAATCAGGATCGAGTATTTGGGACTTGCGTTTAATT
The DNA here is from genome assembly GCA_025618425.1 of Heliocidaris tuberculata. Lineage (NCBI taxonomy): Eukaryota > Metazoa > Echinodermata > Echinoidea > Camarodonta > Echinometridae > Heliocidaris > Heliocidaris tuberculata. The sequence continues at coordinate 11,117,216 of CM046849.1, read as the reverse complement.
TTTTGAGTTGCGATTAAACGCAACTTTTTATGCAAGAGGGCCCAGAACTCATTTTTACCTTTATACCTTTTTATTACCTTTGCAGTCTGTTGAAGGGGCTCTGACTCGCCAGTTACATGTATTATGCAAAGGTGACAAAAGGAAAATTAGAACTCAATAGAAATTACTATGAAGGGATTATCAGATTGTCCCAAAAACTTGGCATTCTATTTAAAGCTCATAGACAGTCTCGGTAGCAAAAAATCGTACTGGCAAGAAACTTATCTATAAACATAGTCATACTACTCTCCTTTTATCATAAGACACATACGAGATTATTTAACATTCCATTCACGATTTCGAACAAATTTTAGTGTAAATATCTGTAAGAAACGCTTGGTAACGGCTTTTCACTGCCTCACGCTAAGAGCATATCCACCCGACGGTTCCCCGCACAATAAACCCAGCGCTTCGCACTATGTGTAGCGTATTCTATACACACAGCAATCCTCATGTGAGTAGTGTGTGTGGCCGTTGTTTGAATTTACATCCCCTCTTTTTTGGGCCAGGGATATTTATTACTTTTCACCTCTCATTCAGTAAATATTTCACTTGAGGAGGAAAAAACTTCACAGCATCTTAGTTATGTTAGTACCCTACTTTTTATTAAGTAAAATCAAAGAAATCTCACGAAAAGTTTTGAGAGCCTCCCAAAACTATCTGTTACCTTTAAACACATCCTGCTCATTATGCTGGACAAGAGGTTACTCTGTTGTAAAGTTATGGACAATCACAATGAGACAAGTATTCAGGGTCATAAACCAAGAAAACTAATACCACAAAATCCAGAGAAGACAAACATAGGTCTGCTACAAAACTGTCCAAAATACATGTACCACTTTTAGATTATTTGGTGCCTCCAAAGTTTTATATTACATAGAAAAAATTATACTCTTACAGGAAATACAAAAAACTGATATTTGACCCTGCTGACCAAAAACACCTTCATTGAGCTCTAACTGAAAAGCACACAAGGCAACTTTTTGGTGGTTTTGTGATGCCTGGTCACTTATAGAGTCAGACAACCCATTCACTCCATGTGCACGACTACAAATAAATCACATCTACCAGGTAAGTTGAGGAGAAAGTGTATGAAAGCAAGGTACTGTAATGAGCAGATCGAGATAAATAGGGAAATTTGAAGAACATTATGACAACAAATCGCGAGGATCGTAACACGCCACATCTTTACGTGCAAAATTGCACAATATGTAAGATGCGTTTTTCAGTGAACATGATTTCCAGCAAGGTTTTGTTAATTTATTGGGTCCTACATGTACATGTACATGTATAAAGCACTTCATGATATCAGAATTTTGTTTCAAAAACACTTGAAAATGTATCTCATGTCAGATTATTTTGGTTATCTATTCAATACTATTTACTTTTTCTTATTTTGTAATTTTCTTTGTATATCATGTATGTTTGTTAGGCACATCCCTAGGGATGGATACGTGTATGTGCGCATTATAAGGTACATGTAGCTTAAGCGAAACGTAATGGCACGTAAGAACGTGGGACAGACGCATATGACAAAATCATAATTCTATTCATTAGAGACAGAACCAAAATATTACGAAGTGGAATTAGTATTTGACTTTATGAACATTTTTGAGCAAAATAATATGAAAACTTTTCTTCAGATAATTCTGATTGTGATTTTAGATGCACAGACAAAACTAGTAATTTTTCTCTTTGCGTCTTTCCCACATCTTTACATTATTTCAAATGTTTCCAATCGTTGAATTTGGATAACTTTGTTTAATCTAAGCTTCACCTATGCAATAATAAAAATCAAATAAATATTCAAAATCAATAGAGTTCTACTTTAAGGGATTTGTCTTAATTTTGTTTAGATTTATATTTGGGGGGATACACCATACATATAAGAATTCATTGATACAGATCCATTTCATCTTTTAATAGAAAAGTTGTTACTGTCAGAAAACTTAGTGAGTCAGAACTCTGGGGAAAGTATAGGCTGCATTTTATTTATCAAGCCTTTCAGTAAGTATTATTTCTTGATGATTAAAATGTACAATGTCATTCAAGGCTTTATGCAGTGTTTATAGGCTAATTCCTTCTTTTTCCCCAAAAAATGCAGCCTACATGTATATTCCTTACAAAGTGAAAGAATACAGTAGAGAATGTAAAAGAGGAGAGAAGGTTTATATTGCATCCGATTATTAAAGCAGACCTACAGGTAGTTTTTGACGTCACTAGGGGACTATATAACCTTGCTCTTTACATTGTGCAATCTGACATGATGTCTCCTACATGTAGCTGAGAGCCAAAAGGGCATTAACACATATATCCTTTAACAAGGTTAATGCCCTTCTAGCTCTCAATGTAAGGACATATTAAGTGTACATTTAGAAATACCTACAGTGCATAGATTGCTCTCTCTTTACAGTGTGCAAACTGACGTACATGTCATGTCTGGTAGCAGAGAGCCAGATGGGCCTTAACTCATACATGTACATGGTTCGTGCCCTTTCAGCAGTCAATGTAAGATAAAGGACATAAGTGTACATCTAGAAATACCTAATAATGCATACATGTAGACTGCACAGGGACTCTATAACCCTGCTCTTTACATTATGCAATCATGTCTGCTGATCCATATGGGCATTAACTCACAAAATTTAGTCAATGTCCTTCTTCCGCTCAAGATAATAAAAAACAGCTACAATGTACATTTATTGTATGAATACCTACATGTAACAAAGCATAGAGTGCTGTCTCTGGTAAATTGTGATCCTTCAAGACAAAGGATACATCGTATGTATGGACATGTAGTTTGTATGCACGGAACACTCAACAAGTACCATGATACACTATATGACTATACATGCATGCATCAAGTAATGTACAGTACATGTGTAGAAGTAACTGTATGTAGTTTTTGTATCCAGCACTGCTCCTTTCACCGGGGTATTAAACACCTTTTGTTCAATCATCTATTCACTCTGGAAGGATTTGTAAGCACTAATGAGATTGGGGATAATCATCCTTCCACAGAGTTCAACCTTATAGTGTGTGATTACAGCCTGGATTAATTGCTCAAATCTTTATTCAGACCTTCCAAAAGACCATGCATGAGGTCAATGACCTTGATCTGTTCCAAAAGCACAGGTGATCAGTAGCTTAAAAAGAATTAAAGTGTATAGTTACATGTAGAATGCATGAAGTTAATTTCATTAAACACTTTACCTTTGTACCTGACCTTCTATGGGTTAACGGTTAAGGAGTTTGTAGAAAATAAAGGAAAACATAAAACCCCTCGCGCAGAACCCAACTCCGACTTCAGTTCTGTGCAGGTCCTGTTTTGAGAGAGTGCGTACAGGTGCGTCAATTAGTCTATTTGCAAGTCACTGGAATGTTTATTTACAGAGTAATTGAACTTGTGATATCTCTTTATAGAATTAAAGGAAAATGTAACCTTAATTTTTGTCTATTGATATCATATGAAGTGTAACTTGGTGATTAATTTGATACCAAATTAACCAGAATTGGACAGCTAAGAAGAAAGTTATGGAATGTTTTAGATCCCCCCAAACACGTCTTTCACCTGTCGTCTGCTGCACATGGGGGCCGCTATTTGCAGTGGACCCCCGCAACGAATGACATAGGTGCGGACAATTGGCCTGAAAACGAAATGATTGGTATGCCCTATGCACAGCAAACGACAGTGGTAAGGTGGTTTACTGTGCACTGGAAGCAGCAATCATGGTGTACTGTCAAGCGTTTTGATGCTGGAATAGAAGGGGGAAATTCAGCAGTGGAAAATCTTTTCACAAGTTCCCAATCCAAAAGAGAGACTGGAACATTCTCAGAAATGGACTGCAGCGGTGAAAGTGGAAAAGTTCCTGCAGAAGTTGTATATTTGGTCAAGATATGACTTCCACTTTTACCGTGATCAATTCAGCCCTTAAATAATTCCTGTCCTGGAAGGGTTAATAAGGCCTCAATTCACTGCACACAGCCTATATTCTCATTTAAATGTTTAATTATTTCTTTGCTGAAGCAGTTATATCTTGCCGCAGCGTTCTTTTTCTGGCAATTTATAACTTGTCATGAATGAACCATTATTGGAGCCTAGTTCATCCTTGTGAAACATGTTTACATATAAACAGTGACTTCTTTCATATCTTCACGAGATCACAGAATGCATATTTTCTCAGTGGAAAGTATTCTTCCCCCATTAATTTGCAAATTAATTTCCATGTCAATGTGAAGCAGAAACTCAAAACATCAAACGTTAATCAAGTCAGAAATCATACTTTGACAATCTGTTTAAAATATATCCTATAAAAATTAGAAGGAAGTAGTAATGGTAGTGGACTTTATAGAACAATTTGTTTAGCACATACATGTAAGCTAATACAAGTATAAACATATTAAATTTTAGTAAATCAATCAACAAAATTAGTATTTTCCAACATCATTTCATAAAAAGTGACATGATACTCAATTACATGTATGATCACCTACAAAATCATGTACATCAAACATATTCTCGTGTACATGAAGTCGCAGAGCGTATTTGTATTTGAAAGTCAGCTTTGCCTTACATGGATGTGAATTTGTTAATGATTAATTCAGTCAATATATCAATGGATAAAACATGACAATTAATCACACTGCCACCACTCCCAATCAAACTAACATTCTGTCTTCACTATTTTAAGCAGATTTAATCAACGTACCTGATGATATTTTCCAAGTAATTTTTAAAATCACCTCATCATGGAAATTAAAACCTTTGTAGAAATACAACTGATCACGTTTAGAATCAAGATAAAGTCGATATGCGAATGTCCTTTCCACACAAGCTGTTGAAGTGTCCATAATAGAATCTCAAGTACAATAGGAGCTACAGTATCAATCACAAAAAAGCACTAATGAACAAAATGGTGTGCCTGTGAATGATTTATAAGGCAACAATGCTTTCTGAGACTGCCTTTTATGTCACATCCTGGATCCGAATAGCGGGCACAGAGTCCATGGGAAAGAGACACATGTCGACGTTTGGTGTAAGTCAGCAATGCCCATTAAGACGTCAGTATAGAGAAGCGGCGGTATTTTCGTAAGATATCTCCTCTGAAGGATCGGTTTGGATGGCCATACAGCATCCAATGTTTGCTTGCCAGGGAGATGTCAATACAAAATGGCATTGGGCTGATCAATGGTGGACTGAGACAATAGTGGAGAGAGAGAGAGAGAAGGAGACAGAAAGACAGAGACAGAAACAGGTACATGTAGTGTGTTCATCAGAGAGAGAGAGGCAGAGAAAATGTGTGAGACAGAAAGTAAAGAGTGTGTGGGTACAGTGTACATGTATACGTACATGTATGAGAGAGAAAGGGAGAGAGACAGAGAAAGATATCACAAGAATGAAAAATAGTAAGATGGACATACATAACAAGAGACATAGTAAGAGAAAGATAATAAAAGAGAGATAAAGTAAAAAAAAAATATAGTAAAATAGATATACAGTAAGAAAGATTTAGAGAAAGAGAGAGCTGAAGGGAAATGGCATCTAGAGAAAGATAGTAAAAGAGAGATAAAGAAAAAAATATAGTAAAATAGATATACAGTAAGAGATTTAGAGAAAGAAAAAGAGCTGAAGGGAAATGGTATCTAGGTAAAAGAGAGAAACAGATCTATAGAGAGACAGTCAAACTGAAAGAAAGGGAGTTTATCAGAAATAAAAGGAGAAAGAGAAAGAAATAGGACTAGGAAACAAAATGTGGGGAAATATGGAGAAGAGTGAGTGAAAGAATAAGAGAATGGAAGACAGGGTTAGATACTTCAGAGAGACTAAAAAAGAAGAGATAAAAGAATGTCAAGATGAGATGGAGAGAGAGAGATAGAGGAAAAGAGATGGATAACGAGAAAGAACGAGAGAGTTATCAAACAGCCATCCCCGACACTATTTCATCTACCACTTTAAAAACATTGATTGCCAGTGACACTGCCACACATCTTTTGTTCAAATATGGAAAGTAAAATAAATTGCAATTTTGTCGTTACCTTTATGCCTAGCTAAAGACAGATCCTTGCATCAACAAGCAAGGACTGCGACATCCACTGCCAATGAATTTGTGAAATTGAACCGAAGCCCAGTGAATGGCCGCATGCCAAAGGAAAATAGGTTACTTGAGAATGAACTTGCAATCATCCACTGAGAGCAAGACGGGCGAGTGCATGTATTATCATATATACTTAACGACCTTCTGGTCCTCAGAAGATGCGTGTAACTAGCCTTTCCATTTTAGATATCGTGAAGTATAGCCCTAGAAATCAATCCATGATACTGCATAATTCATGCAATGGATTGCTGTACAGGGTGGGCTTCCAGGGTGCAGAATCAGAGTTCTTGGGCGCATCGCCCTCAACTCCATTATCTTTAACATGGACACATACACGAACATGTAGGGAACAAGCTTGTATGCAGTATAGTTATTACCCATATCTTTTACAAAATATTGAATTATTATTCGCAAGAAATTCTCTTACTGTAAATGAAACAATAATACTCTTCAGTGATTTTACGCTTTACAACCAATCAACAGGAAATCATAAACATATGTACTGGTACAAAATTTAAAGTGGCTCTTCGACATTCACAGTCACTGTGGCTTTTTCAAGAATTGAGAGTACATGAATTGTCTTACGAAAGCCAGAAGGTAGTGAGCTGTATATGTATGTAAAAGTAAATCTAAGTTAATGCCCTTCTGGCTCTCAACACACAATATTTTTGCTGTACTAGCAATTTATGTAAATACATGTACTAGGCGTTAAAAAAAAAAAAAAACAGTGGACACTTTTGATCGTTAATAACTGAAAAATTATACTTTGTATCAGACTGAGTTTTTTACAAATTGCAAAGTTGAACGATGTAAAATTTACTGGGAGCAAGTTTTAATACATTTTTCTGAATACTTTTCTGGAAATATTGCTATGAATATTTAATTAGATTTTCACTTTTTGAAAAATCAAGGCCAGAAAATCGGTGTGTATAACTAATTAATTCGGGACACAACTATTGCCATTGTGTGTTGCAGCTGTCATTCCTGAGGAATCCTGACAAACATTTGCTGTCCAGTGTCATTAATGAGTCAGAAAAATGCAATAAACCTTACTCCCAATAAATTTTACATCCTTCAACTTTATAATGTAAAAACCTCAATTTGATACGATGTACAAATTTTTAGTTATTAATGATCAAAAGTTTGCACAGTTTTTGTTAACACCTACATGAGTACATGTAATACAGTACAGCAGGGAAAAATTTACCTGGTATAGCCATTTGCTACACATTTTGGGTATGATTGCTACACAAATTTACAAATGTGCAGCAGTTTGCTACATTGAACTGTGTACAATTCTAAACCAAATCACTGTCTGTTGACTGAAATTGCTATTCAAATTTCAGTAGGTAAATTATTCCCTGGTACAGATATAATACATGTACATGTTTAAGACTGGTTTGGGCTTGAATGTGAAACCTCACATCCAAAGACGGTGTACCTTGTGCGCGATTAATCTTGAATGTTCCAGGAAAACATCCTGTAAAATGTCCATGTAGGGTTTCCCTGCGTGTTCGCACACGTGAATTCCCTGCTGAATGTGTATCACTCAGAAGACAAAGGTTTTCCAAACTGCACAAGTTGTCTCTTCATACTAGTTGCCCTCCCCTACAATCATATGCAGTGTACATTAAATTACATGTGACCCTTCCGGACAACTTGTTGGTCACATTTTGTGGTTTGGCTCAAAATTCATTCAGGTTCCTTTAACCCTTTCAAGACAAATGACCACATTTTGTGGTTTGGCTCAATAACTTTTGATTCAGAGCCCTAAAAAATATACCAGATGCATGAGGAGAAAGAGCAAAATTTTCTACACACACTATGTCCATTTTTATTGCATGACCATATTGCGTTTGATGCCAGGAATTTTAAAAATGAGAATGAACTTTGAGATCCTTAAATTGGCAACACAGTGAGAGGTTCAAAATCATTATTTTTCATCAAAATTGGCATTTTTTTCAACTTTTCAACAAAATTCTTAACCATATATATTGTTTTCAAAGACATTACACCTTATTAGAACCATGTAGAACTAAAAGAAAAATATTATTTTTGCCAATTTGTAGAAAAAATGTGATCAATTTATCCCTTAAATAATTCCTGTCCTGAAAGGGTTAACCGTTCCTATGAAATGCACTTGGATGCATGAGTAGAAAGAACAAAAATATCTGCATACACCCTGTCTATAGTTGCAAAACATTTATTACCATCAGGGTTTTTTTTTTTTTTTTTTTTTTTTTTTGTAATAGGAATGTAAACATTTAGATCCTTAAATTGGCAACATCTCCAAAGTTTCAAAAATCATTCTTTTGACAAGACTGACACTTTTCTAAACTTTTCAAAATACATGTACACCACACATTATAATATAGTTTCTGTCCAAGTCCATGATGTACATGTACAAGACTTACATGTAGAAACAAAATAAAATTATAAAATGCTGCCAATTTGGGATAGAAAATATGATCAATCTAGCACTAAAATTCCTGTCCTGAATGGGTATCCTTAAACATGTATTACTTCTTTATTAATTTCATCAGCTACCATGCACTAGACTCTTTTTTTACTTTTTATTTTAATACTGGTCTACTTTACCAAGAAGTAAGTCTGCACATTTAGTGGAAAGCTAAAAATTGGATAAATCTAGATGGCCTCACATGTTTGTGCATTCATTTGAACTAAATCGGCATTATCAAAATTCTCTAATTATATTTTCTTTCTGCCAAAATGACCTTGTATGCTGGTTTCAATTTCTAATAAGGGAAGGTATTCTGGTTATATATGTATACAAGTACACTGTATGGAAACTTAACCAAAAGAGTATGCTTTTCAATGTAATGGCCTCCAATACACCATAGACTTGTACTTCAAAGCAAGCACTGTTTGCTTGAATGAGATCATTGATACCCAGAAGCCATGGAATAGATTTAAACATGATGAGAAAGAGATGGAGGATATTTCTCTACATGTCTGCACACATACATGCCGGCTTTGTGTGATTAAACAGGTCTAAGACAAATATTGAGAAATGCATGACATACATGAAGCACAGGCTGTGGGCACATATCCAAATACTGCACCAGGTAATAAACAGGTACTGTACATGTAGGAGATAGGAGGATATTGTTCCTGAAACTACCAACCTTAGGACTTCTATAATGAAAATAATGTAGGATCACTTTTGCTATAAAATTCATTCACATTTTTCGTTTCTTAAATCTTAGAACACAAAGAATCATAAATTGGGTGATGACTGGTGTCTCCCTGTATCAATGCTCAAAGATATTTGTGCAGTATGCAAATTGGCAATTTTTATGTAATCACAGTTGAGTTTTATCACTATCTCTTCTTTTTTTTTTTTCCTTTTCTTTTTCTGTTGTCCTTTTTCATTAAAATTGTTATCTCACGCCTACATGTATACTTGTATGTAGAATAGCAAATAAATTAATCTTTTTATCAATCTACACTCAAGCACAGCTGATTCATCCATTCATTAAAGGTTAAGTATGAAATATTGAATTCTGTCCCAAAATACACGTACATGTAGCTTACACAGTACATCCAGGGTGAACTTTTTTCTAGGCCACATCATTGAATTTCAGTTGATATTTAATTACACCAATTGATATTTCATTACGCCAATTGATATTTAATTGCGCCAATTTCACAGAAGGTCGAACCGCTCTCCAAAATAATTGTCACCCTCCTCAGCAAGGTATTAGCACTCAGGTATAGATCAGTGCATATTTATTAAAGCTTCTCTACACTCTGACCTTTCTTCTTTGCAAATTATATAAAAATTATTGAGTTTGTTTTGGATACCTTCATTTAGCTTTCATAGAAAAATTATTAGTTTATGAAGGAAATTTTAGCAAGTGAAAGATTAATACTACTATATATGTCAGGTGCAAAATCAAATGGATTCCGGTTTTCAATTGGTACATGTATCAAATGGTAGGAAGGGGCGCATGAAATATAGCCTATATGTACATCTACGAAAGCAGACCAGGTTTGATGTATTTTATGACCCATCAAAGCATAGTGTCATATCCGGGGGATGTCATTCTTTTGATCTAGAATGATATGAATTATGCTTTCTTTTTTCTTTTTTTTTTTACATTTATGAGCAGGAGGAGCAAAAAATAAGTGTGAAATTTAATAAATGAGCAGATTTTGCAGGCCAGATGAAACCTTATGTGAAGAATACATTCATTAAATTTTTTCGGTTCGGCATTGGCCAACGTGTTGGGCAATACTACAATTAATCACTATTTTTCAGAACAAATCAGCAAAATAGGTTTTTAAAGTACCAGCTTGTCTACAAATGAATTTACTTTATGTACAAGAATCTACAACAAAATCATAAACACTTGTACATGTACATGTGTAAGTGTTATTACGTCAACCTGACATCAAGTTTATTTCAATAAAAGCAAACAAGTTTCAGAAGATGGATGAGAAAACTGTATTCTTGAAGACCACTGCACAAATTGGCAACATTCTGACTTTTTTGCTGAAATTACATGACAGTAAAATTACCAGTAATAAATAAATACAGTAAAACCTGCTTTCCAACAGAAATGTACATGTTAGCAACCACCTGTAGGAAAAACCACCTGTCTTTATAAAGACCACATTTTGGTCTTCCTAGAACAGTGTTTTTCATCAAAAACCTACATGTACATACTAAAATGACCAGGGTCTCGTTTCATTGTGCTTGTTATCAATAACAATTGCAACTATGTAGATCACAAATTTGCTCTCAGCCAATCAAAGGCTATGATTTCAGTAGCTTATACATCCATTGTGATTTGTTATTGTGAACAAGTTTTATGAAACAGGGCCCAGGAAACAGCCTGCTTAAGGTGGGTTTTCATGGGGAACGTGGGGAACGATTCGCAAAGGATGCGAATGTCAAAAGAATGGCAAAGTCCAACATTCGTGTTTTAGGCTCCAAAAGTTCACCAAACATGCGCTGGGGTTCGGAAGCATCGCCAATTGTTCACGGAAGTCGATTTTAGTTCGGCGTAAATTTTTTTAAAGTTTGAAATTTCTTGCGATCATTTCCAGCATCCCGGGTCGTGATTTGTTCTCAATTCATGTCTGAAAAGCTTTGTCATATATGCGCACGACCTATTCTGGCAGTTTCGAGAATATCTTGCGCATGTCTCACGAAAGCAGCAAAGTTCGTACGATGATTTCTCAAACTATATATTCACGAACTGTTTGCGTACTTCTTGAGAATAGGTGAATTCGCCAAAGAAGTAAACGCGAACCTTTCACATCGAGGTCCTAGATGTTAATTCAATGTGCATGTAATGAATACAAGTATGCCAACCTTCGTACAGCAGAAATGAGAAATCTCCCTTGAAGGCAAAAATAACAATACATGTACACATACATGTGTTCGTACGGTACTATGATATTTTACACGTATGTATTTTCAGAAAGGAGAGGAATACATGTATGGTTCATATCACATCATATACATGTAGTTTAGAAGCTACATGTAACTAAAAAAATTGAAAATTCCTCCAAAATTGCAAAGTTAATTGCAGCTATGGTACAGTATTGAACCCTTGGATAACACCCATGAGTGAGATAATCAAATTGTAAGGTGATGAATCTTCCCATAGAGGGATCAAATTAAATACTTGACTGACATGTGCATTTGCCTAAAGCACCAAAAACCATAACTGGGCAGAGACAGCATACTATGATTTAAAGAGAAGGTTGAGTTCTGGGAAAGGTGAAAAAATATTGTGAGCTTTCTCATCCCCTTTACATGTACAAATGTATGTCATGGAGAAGGTTTACGGTTCACCATGTGTAGTTAGAAGAAAGGAAATATGGAAATTGAAATGGAAAGACGAGAAAGGATGAGAAGAGGAAAATAGAGGTATTCTTTCTTGAAAATGAGTGAAGTCCTGAAAAGGACTGTAAACCAGATGAGATGAGCTGAATGTGGCTTGAGTAGCGAAGGTTTGAGTAGTAGCAGGTTGAAGTGAAGAGAGGTTACTCGACGTTTCGGGCAGGTTGACTGTCCGTCTTCAGGACGGACAGTTTTCCTCTTCTCATCCTTTCTCGTCTTTCCATTTCAATTTCCATATTTCCTTTCTTCTAACTACACATGGTGAACCGTAAACCTTCTCCACGTTATAAACTCCACCATGCAAACCTACAAAGATCAAATGTATGTCAGTTTGGAAGAACACCATGTACATGTACAGTACTAGAAATGTCCCTTGGAAAGGATTGGTCCTCAAATGCCCTCATATTTGAAATATGAGAAGAAATAGTTGAAATGTTCGGGCCGAACAATTATGCCACAATTATGCAGTCCCATATACCCATTTCTATGTGCAATGCATGTATTGAAATTTTCAGCGAGACTGTGTCAATTTCTTATCATTTTGATAATCCAAAAACCTCACAGAATACACCAGTTCTTATGTTGACATGATCAACCTTTCCCAATGGCTTTGAGACAGTTTCTTTTATATAACGTCATCGCATGACCAGAACTCAACTTTATCTTTAAGCATAAACATTGCAGTTTACTACATTTTGTGTACCGGTAAGCAAGAGTTTAGCCTGGAAAAAAATTAGAAGTGGTTTCAAAAGTAGGCCAATACAATGTCTACATTTGTAAAGCCATGGAGATGTGTGCCAAATACTTTTTTTCTTGTACAGTAATAGAGTAATAAAGTTTACATGAATTTTTTTTTTTTTTTTTTTTTTGTATGACAATAATTTGCTAATTGCAAGCAAAAGCCTGAAATCAGCAGCACATGTGCAGATGTGTTCCAAATAAACAGCACAAAAAGGAGTCTCATGTATTGTACCATAGCAATGGACAAGCTGAGAAGCTTATTACCACACATCCTTCATTATACTATACAAACATAACAGTGGACCTTGACAACCAGACCTCTATCTAGAGTCTACAACATACAAGTTTATTAATAGATTTCTCGCCCCTTTCACCGTATGATGCATTTACTGAATGTTATAGTAGTGTCTTAATGATATTTTGACATGTTCTCTCTCTAAATAGAAGATGATGCAGTTGTATATCAAGATATTTCTTGTTCCTATATATTTAATGTAGAATAAAGTGGGTGATTTCAAGTTCGGTGTTAGTGTTGAGAGCGTGAATTGGGCTGCTGATTCTAGCCCCAACACCGAATTCGGGTTTATAAAAATAATACCAATCACATTATCGATAGCTCAACACCTAGTGAAGTCAATCCCAGCACCAGCTTCATTTCAGGTTCGGTGTTGTGGCTGGTGCTACTTTTGCCCCAACACCAACACCAGCTTTCTACACCGAACTTGAAATCACCCAGTGTACATTTGGACCATATACATGTACATGTTCACGCATGTACACTGTATGTATGTGTGTACTGAAATATAAGTGAACAGGTTGCTTTTTATAAATGGACTGTAGGGCCTAATTTCAAGAGAAACTTGCTTTGATTTTTTTTTAATGAATTGTTGATATTGCAATTTGGGGGTTGGGTATACCAGTAAAACAAACAAAAGACTTGCTGGAAATCATATTTGATGATCGAGGCATACATGTCCAGGTGGAACTCCCCTTTTCCAAATGTTTGATCCAAAAGGACCTGGAAATGTGATGAACCTTTTCTTTTTCTTTCTTTCTTTCTTTTGCTCATAAGAACAGTTTAGAGTAAAAGGGCACAAAAAATATGACATACATCATTTGCTTTTCTTTTCTTTTTTGTCAGAAAATGTTCTGAATAGTGATCCCCCACCCCCTTTCCAGAAAATTATGGATCTTCCCCTTCCATACAAGACCCTGTGTAAATTATGCAAAGTGCTCTATATAGATACTTTTTCTCTTTGTATATATATACACTGTATATATTTGCTCATTACTCATGTTATAAATTAATTTTTTTTTACATAATTTCTCTTCAGATTTTCTTCTGAAATAGTACCAACAAGTTTCAATATCGTAATATCCTTTTTAAACAAGTTTGCAAAATTTTGCTTAGTGCCATACATGTACATGTACATGTATTATCAGTACGAGGATTTAGCCCCACCTACAGCACGGGACTATAAGCTTAGCCCAATTTCTGTTCACAATGTTGCAGTTTACCAAAGTGGGCTAACTCCACGATAGTACGGGAATATTTTAGCCCTGGAAAAAAAAGGCGGGTTAGCCGTAGCCTTTTGACAAGGCCCTCGTGACTTGGCTATTTTTCTCGGCAAGTAAGCTAGTAGTGGCTGCATAATAAGACTAGCCGCCCAGCCCGGTGAATGCGCGATCGAGCGACGTGAGTCGCGAGGGCCTTTTGGAACCTGGCCTGTATTTCTTATGTTATCCCTTGTTCCTAGCGAGGATCTGCTACCTTATAGGTAGGAGCCAATCAGCGAACGTATCTTCGCATGACGTCAGCATAAATTTGGTGTGCAAATTCGCCTTCATCTCGGCACCCCGCGCAAGCTACAATGTACATCAATCATGGAAAGCAAGCCCCGCAGATACCGTTGTGATTGGTCGATAATCCTCGGTAGGCGTGTTAGCATACGAATATCAACTCGTGAATAATTCATATCGGACGATGGAAACCCAGGTTCCAAAAGGCCTCGCGCTCGATCGCGCGTTCACCCGGGCCGTGTTGATTCTTTTCGTCGCCGGCTAGTCTCATCTCAGGCACAGCATGACGAGGAAAATAGCCAAGTCACGAGGCCTTGTCAAAAGGCTAGGTTAGCCGCACCTTTGGTGGGGCTAAATGTAAAAAAAAAAAATTGTTCACATGACAATAAATTATCTTGAATCTTGAATCTTGAATCCTGAAGGTGAGGCTAAGTACTCTGGCTAAGGAGATAGTACAGATTAAAACTGCAAATGAGAATGGACAAAAAATAGTCCGGGGTTAAGAATAGTCTGGGGTTAAGGATAGTACATGGTTTAAAAAATCAAGTGTAAAAAGCCTGTATCAAATACTAGTTTGGTTTTATTGCATAGTTGGTTATCAACCAACACTTTGAGTGGGCATTTTATCACAGAGACCATAGACCCACAGTCTGAATACAGGTGACAGATCTAAAGCTTGCTATTTACATGTATAACACAGTTTGCTTATCAGAGCCATTGATCTCATAACAAATGCATGTACATGTAATGCAGTAACAGTGACACTAATATACTGTTTGTCTTTGTACAATGTGTGTTTCTGCATGTACAGTGATAAACTGACAAACATTTGTTTCAGATATACACTGTTCATACATGTATACACTTACTGTACAAGCTTAGTATTTCTCTGTCAACAGAGATGCTGAATGTAAATCTACATGTAATTCCTTCATGTATAGTTCTGTCAAAGTTGGTGAATGTATCCATGAGTTAGCATTTAACAGCTGTATAAAAGCACTCAGAAAAGAGAGATGGGAAACTTGACTTGAATTACAAGAGAAAAGGGCCGATCTTAAAGAGAAGATTGAGGTCTGGGAAAGGTACAAAATAATTTGTGAGCTTTCTCATTCTCTTTATGTAAGTTTGGAAAATTATCATCTAGTAGAAATGTCCTCGGAAAAGGATTGCTCAAACATTCAAAATATGAGAAGAAACTTGAACTGAAAAGTTCAGGCCGAACGTATAGGTGTGTAGTCCCATGTACACATTTCTGTGCGTAGTGCATGTGACTCTCAGCAGGATTGAGTTAATTTCTTCTCATTTTGGTCATTCCATAACCTCACAGTATACACAAATTCAAAATGCAGAAGTAGAACTTACCAACCTTTCCTAATTGCTTTGAGACAGTTTCTTTCACAAAATGACATTGCATGACCAGAACTCAACTTCATCTTTAAAGCCAACCCTTCATTTAGAGTTGGCCTTAATGAAAGCAGACAATTCAGAGAAAAACAAATTAGCAAAAGTTTGAAACACATTAATAGACAAAAGAAGAAGAAACTTGTGAACCACTAACAGGTGGGAAGAACGTTAATGATCCTCCCGTTAGCAATTTAGGCCATGACGTGAGATGTCATAGGAGAACTTCTTCGCCATATGTCTTGTACAAAATGTCTCAATATTTATTGTGGAGCTATTTTTTTTACAGGTGGAGATGTATCAGGAAGAATATAAACGTTGGTACAATCAAGTTTGCGGCATCTCAAAATATGAGGAAATTCTGAGGAATTTCCTCATACACAATAATGGAGAAGTAGTCCCACTATAACATCACACAGGATGCGAGTTGGCTCAGTTGGTAAAGCTTCTGCCTGTCAAACCAAAGACCATGGATACAAATCCACCCAGCACAGGCAGATAAATGAAGCTTGTGTTGTACATACATGTAATGTACAGTTGTAGGCCTATAGTACGTTAACATGGCCCTCCCCTGCTCCATGGCCATGGAAGCAGGCTAGGTTTAACTGGAAAACACTGTCCCTCCGATAGGATGTTAAATGGACTAATGGAGGTCCCGTGTGTGGGAGGGTCACCACATACATTTACATACAATGTATACAAATTAAAGGGGAATTAACCTCAGAATATAAATGTACTTACATGTATGTTCAAAGGTGCAATATATTCTTAATAATTGGCCTGTATCACTTTAGAAATAAAATATCACAAAAGGGTTTAAATCAGGACATTCTAGCACACAGTATCATCTGCAAGCACTTTACACGGGGGCTGCCATTTTCTTGATGATATGGAGATGTACATTAACCATTGGAAACCGTTCCGGTCAGGAAGATATTTTTAATCATAGAGCTAAATATTCGTTACAAAAAATCCCCATATATGATGGAAAATACATAACAGGTGTATACACATGTACATATATTCTAAAATTTGAAATTTATAGATTTCTTTTTAAATTCTCTGGTTTTGCTAAATAGAAATCAATTTTGGGGGGACTTATCTTAAAGCAGGTGATTGCATAGTTTGTCACTATTGACGTCGGGAAAATTATCATCCATAAATTTGAATTAATTTGCTCCGTCGCGTACGTCATAGTCTCAACTCTCAAGAAGATAGATTTATATTTAGTAAAATAGTAATTTCCAAAGAAATATAAAACACTTTTCCGTTTTTAGAATATAAGTACATATACATCTGTTAAATATTTAAAATCTCAAATGGGATTTTGTATCAGGAAGAAAGACAATTTTGCATTCCGATTAAAAATATCTTAATGTACACATCAAGAAAATGGCAGCCCCCGGGTATCGCTAGCAGACGATAAATTTTGATGATAAAATCTTGATTTATACCCATCTCGTATTAATGCAAAACTACATAAGGACAACAAGAAGGAATAGATTACATCTTTGATTACAAGAACATTTATATTTTGAGGTTAATTCCCCTTTAAGAACCCACTGCACTATTCAAATTTAGAGTACACTGTAGTAGGAGAGACCCCACTGTAGTGGTCTACAGTGTACCTGCACATCCCAATCAGTTACATGTAGTTAGGGACTACCGGTACTGGAAGGAGAGCTTTTCCCCCTCCCAGGCATACATGTATGGAGGTGGATCCTACTACCAAACACTTTTCAGAAAATCAACCATAGCAAATAAAATATCAAATGAATATATCTGTCAAACTTAAGTTAAATAATGAATGCTTAAAGGTAACAGATAGTTTTGGGAGGCCCTCAAAATCTTTTCGTGATATTTCTTTGATTTTACTTAATAAAAAGCAGGGTACTAACATAACTAAGATGCTGTGAAGTTTTTCCCTCCTCAAGTGAAATATTTACTGAATGAGAGATGAAAAGTAATAAAAATCCCTGGCCCAAAAAAGAGGGGATGTAAATTCAAACAACGGCCACACACACTACTCACATTAGGATTGCTGTGTGTATAGAATACGCTGCACATATAGTGCGAAGCGCTGGGTTTGTTGTGCGGGGAACCTTCGGGTATATATTCTTAGCGTGAGGCAGTGAAAAGCCGTTACCAAGCGTTTCTTTCAGATATTTACACTAAAATTTGCTCGAAATCTTGAATGGAAAGTTAAATAATCTCGTACATGTGTCTTATGATAAAAGGAGAGTAGTATGTGATTATGTTAGATAAGTTTCTTGCCAGTATGATTTTTGCTACCGAGACTGTCTATGAGCTTTAAAGTCCTACAGAAAAAGAAGTTGGTGGAATTTGAAAACGAAAATGTAGTTTTAATACGATATTCCCTTCTGAGCAAACCCCTTCCAAACGACGCAGCGTTTTGGTCCCTTGAAAAAGATAGTGTATTACCGAAACGTGTGCCCCCTATGGGAAAAAGACAGACAACCTACATGTACCCCAATTTGGGGCCAATAGGATGGTACATGTAAATGGGGGTGACAAGAGAGCAAGTTATAAGATATAGATGGTTTTTTTGCCTCATTTTATGAGGGGGGCACTCAAATTTTTTTCAGACGGGCGTGTGCCACAGCCGCCTCGAAATTGGGGTCTATTATTAAGGAACGGACTAGAAGCGAAAAACATAGGGTCTTTGGAACGCTGGATCTATACCCAGCTGAGCGAAAAAAACATGGTCAAAGGAACTACGGAACTTAGTGTGGGGATTCTATAGTGCATGCATACATATATACGAATGCGCACACAAGTGAATGGATGTACGTATGTACATGTACGTATGTACGCGAGATCGAGAGCTAGGGAATGGGGCGCGCCGGGGGAAACGGAGAGAGACAAGCGCATTTGTTCCGGCCGGGTATCTTGAGAACGCATGAGAAGGGTGAGAGCAGCAGTTTATGAAAATTTGGGTATCTTGAGAACGGCGATTGGCCGTTGAAAAAGGGGGTCATCAAAGCAGCACATACCCATCTGTCCAATATATTGAGTGCCTCCCCCCCCCCCCCCCCCCCCCCCCCCCCCGCCAAGGCCCTATATTGTACACACCATGCAAGACTAGCCAAACCAGTCACAAGAATACACCAGACAGTAGCTCTGTACACTCTCATTTCCTCTTCTTTTTCTTCTTCTTTCTGTCTGGCATCACTCATCCAATGTGTATATGTACAAGGTTATCAATGCCAGCAAGCTTTACTGATCACACTCAGATTCTCCAAACTTAGTAAATATCAGAAATGTGCATGCTTGTTTGACAAAATACCACCAGGTCCAGGAGGAATTGTCATTTAAGTCTGTACACATAGTTTAGCCAGCTTTACCTTGATCACCGCTAACTAAAACAAGCTACTGTGCAATAATCCCCCCCCCCTCCCCCCTTTCCAATAGACTCAGAGGCTGCCCCAAAAGCCACTCATAGGCCCTTGCCTATGTGGGACTGTATCCAACATTCACTGTTGCAGCAGTCAAAAACAGACAACAAAATTGCTCTAAGCAAGACATAATTTTCTTAAATTTGCTAGATTACCTGATTCAGGGACTCTTCAACTCTTACTGTGCCACAAATTTGGGGATTCAGAATTGAAAGTGAAATTTTAAATAATTATTTTCCTCTCCTGTATGAATGATCTAGCCTGGAAAAGGGCCTGCTGATACACACAATAGCTATTGAAGCCTATTCACACATAAAAGAGCTAGTCTGAGTACAAGGTTATCTTCAGATAAGCTTGTACATGTATAAGTGCCCAAAAGCTGTAATTCTTAATTGTAAACTTACCAATACTAACAAAAGTTATGATGGCAGAGAAGGCAGCCAGAAGAAAAACAGTAGAATACAGTTTGGTCCAAATGTTTCAATTTCCGTGGCAACCATTACATTAGTTTCAATTTTAAATAGCCTTTCCCTCTCGTATACTATTACAGCCAGTTGACTGAAGAGAGACGAAGTTCTGTTAGATTTCTTCCAGCTGCTGCTCTGCTGCTTGCAGTCTGCGCCGAGAGCAGGGCTAGGGATTAGGAAGAAGGATTTGACTTTGTCTAGTTTGAGAATATTTTGCTAGATCTACCGTATTTTTCCTTGCTTCAGTCATAATTGAATGATGTCAGTCCGAGTCCGCAACGCAATATCCTTGCTGTCAATGGAGCAAAATCCATTTGAAAATCGCTCACTTTCATGCCTTTGTCTGCAAACAAATACCGGTGACACCTCTTTAATGATTTTATCGTAAAATGACAATTGTGAATTCATTAGCGCGTAGCGCGTATCCATAATATCACGGTCCGCAAATCCGTCCGCCCGCGCCCGCACCGGAGCCCGGTGCGCCGATGCAGTGCATGCTACAAATGTATATAGTGCTCCGATAATACGCACCTAGCTGGCTTGCGTTGCCTTGATCGCAGCGACATCCACATCCATGACAACAAGTTGCACACGGGGAAAAAAATATTTCGCTACGTTATCCATTTAACTACCCTAATAGTCAAATGCACACAGTCGGGTAGCTAAAAGGGGGGCGAGCGAACGACGGCGCGATTCACATTTCGTAAATGTTACAGAACACTCTTCCTCGCACAGCAGAGCAGTGCAAACCTTTACTGTGCTATCAAAATGAGTGATGTTGTTTCGATTCGTTCAGTGTTATCATACCGTACATGTAGTTTGACCAAGATTTTGTACTCACTAGCGTATTGGAAGGGGGGCAAGGAGGGTAGTTAGCCCCCCTGAAAACATTTCCGACCAAGAAAAAAAAAATTAACTACTCACTTTTCAGTTGAATGAGCAAAATATTGCAAGATAGGCCTATATTATCATCAAATTGCTGTTAAAACCTCATAAATATTGCAGATTTTCCCCAAAATTTTCTGCTCAGTCGCCATATGACCTCGCAAAACGCTGTATAGTATGTATAGTTTAAGTACGGTAACCAAAGTTCGTAAATGGAGACAAAGTCAAAGGAAAAATTGGTGGGGCATAATACTGATGCCCAATCAGAGAATCATCGGCGGTGGGCGACACAGTCATAAAAATCAACAGATTATGTATGCATAATAGTGATACTTTCAACTGGGGGAAAAAAAGCCTAAATTATTGCTCGATTGCATATAATTGCTAATAACTAGAAGAGATTTTCTGGCTGACATACAAGGAATCAGTTTCTTGGGTGGTTCCCCCGCCCCCTCAAACATATAGGTCCAGACACGCCACTGGTTATACTTGTTTCTGTTTACGTTTTATTCAAGTCATATTCTGGTGTGTGTTATTATTTTTCTTGTTATGTTGTATTTACTGGGGCAGAGGAGGCGGCTTACCCCAGGCCGCGATCGGGGTCGCAAAGAGGGGGGAATTATGGTCGTCTCTCATGTGACTCTTTGAGCCCCCCCCCCCCCCCCCTCCTCCTCCATAATGGATAAAGTGCATGAAATAGCATTTTCAAGTCGAAAGACATTCTAACTTTCGCTCGCCGTGCTAAATTCCTCGAATATTGATTTTTCATTTAAGGGTTTCCGTTATATTAAATTTGTGTATTAATTATGAATAATAGGAAAAGGTGAGCTTGTGTGTTTCTTTTCTTCTTTGTGTGCGTGTGTGTGTGTGTGTGTGTGTGTGTGTGTGTGTGTGTGTGTGTGTGTGTGTATTAATTGTGGTTTTTTTTTGGGGGGGGCGCCACTTTTATCTACTGCTCGAATCCTGTGCTCCGAGAATGCAGGACATTCGGGATAGTAGAGCTTGTATCATGTCCCGAAGGCTTATGTTGGAAGAATAATACCAACATTTTCTTCAGATGAAAGATCATAACTGCAGGTAGCATGGTTACTTACAACATTAAAACAAGAATAGATTCATACATGCATGTATAGGCCCAGGGGCGGATCCAGGATTTTCTAAAAGAGGGGGCACAGTGCCGTAAAAGTACTCAATAAAGGGGGCAAATTTGTTTTATTGTGTACTTATAGGTATGCCAGTTGGGTTTCAAAGGGGGGGGGGGGCAACGGGCCGGTCTTCCCCGTAGATCTAGCACTGTATAGGCCTGATTAAAATGATAAAAATGGAAAGGGGGAATGGTAAATGAGTATTCCTTTTTATATTGATCTTAAATGTTTTCTATGCACAATCATATAATAATAGATATATTATATACACTGGTTGGCATTTTTACTATCCCCCAAGGCAAGTTGAAATAATGGTCATGATACCAATAAATACACGGTCAACGTTTATACATCCTATCCTCTCCTCTTCCCTTCTTTTCATTCCTCTTTCTTTCTCTCTCCCTCTCTCTCTCCCTCTATCTATCCCCTTCCTCTTTCTCTCTCTCTCTCCTTCTATCTATCCCTCTCCTTCCCCTCTCTCTCTCTCTCTCCTTCTATCTATCCCCCTCCCTCCCTCTGTCTATCACTCTCCCTCTATCTATCCCACTCCCTCCCTCTCTCTCTCTCCCTCTATCCCTCTCCCTCCCTCTATCTATCCCTCTCCCTCTCTCTCTCACTCTATCTATCCCTCTCCCTCTCTCTCTCTCTCCCTCTATCTATCCCTCTCCCTCTCTCTCTCTCCCTCTATCTATCCCTCTCCCTCTCTCTCTCCCTCTCTCTCTCCCTCTCTCTCTCTCTCCCTCTACTATCTCTCTCCCTCTCTCGCTCCCCCTATCTCTCTCCCCTCACTCTCTTCTCACTATCTTCCAATTTCCTCCCCTCTTTCTTTCTCTCTCTCTCTCTCTCTCTCTCTCTCTCTCCCTCTTTTTCCCAATCCACTCCCCCTTCCCCCATCTCTGCCTCCACAATGATCCGCCTTCCACTTTTGCTTCAACCGATCGAGATCAAGTCCCCAAAGCTAGCAACCCTGCCAAACTCTCATTCTTTCAAACAGCTCTCTCATGCAGAGTCACGTCCAAGGCCTGGCTTAACGATTTTTTCGAGTTTTATTGGAGACTCACGTTGCCGTACCATATCCTTTCTCTCGAGTGTTTTAACTGATTCACTACCCAGACATCTTGATAATTTCAAGAAAACAATTCAAAGAGATTGCCATTAAAGCTTTCAATATAGTCTAAAATCTACCTCTTCACTTTAATAATACAATCGGCATTGAAAGAAAAATCAACATATCATTTCACACTTCCATCATCAGATAATGTTTACATTTTGGGAGGTGTGCAGGGCGATAAATTCTCTAAACCGATAAGTTGGATCCTTTCGACCTTTTAAATATAATACTACACAATTTTCTCATACCAATTCCTAACAGATCTTTGAATATTTCCAATTAACTGTGATATTTTTTACAGTGTCATAATATAATCCAGAATATCGAATGAAATGTCATATATTCTGTAAGAGAAAAATTAAGCACAAGATACAGACTATTCTTTGTTGATTAAATACATAATGTATATTGCTTTCAAACCTTTACTGTGTCACACAATACAAACTATATATCAATCAAATCAATAATTATCTAGACCATCAAATGAAATGTCATATTAGTTTATGGTTTATACAGTGCGTCCCCAAAAAAGTTAACAGGTGAAAAAAAGTCTCCCCAAATAAATATTTAAGAATATTTTCAATAAATTTTTATTCATGTTGATATAGCTTAGGGTCTTTCCTATGCAATCACACCAAAATATTCTGACCCGTTATTACGCTTGAGTGATAAAAAAAAACTTTAGTGAATGGGAGCAAAATTCAGACTTGACAGGAATTGGTATTTGTTCTGGCTGGTATGAACGAAGTTGAGAACCGTTTAAAATTGACTGTTTAAAAAAGTCTCCTCAATTAAATATTTCAAAATATTTTTAGGAAATTTTCATACCTATGGAAAGCTTAGGATCCCTTGTATCAAATGACTTCAAAATATCTCACAATATTTTACGCTTCAGTGAGCAAAAACCCCTTTTTGTAAATGGGTGCAAAATCCATACTTGACAAATGTTTGTTTATGTTCTTGCTGGTATCAGCAAAGTAGAGAGTCATGAAAAGGCTTAGAAATTTATATTCTGATCATTAAACGACAATTTATGAAAGAATGGACTTTGTTCACTGTATGTCCTGATATATCCCATCAAAAACTTATGGTTGAGTGACCAAACAAGGTGAAATTAAAAGACTCACCAAAAGTAACATTTTGAAACACTTAACAAAGTAGTTAATTGCCCACGTAAGCATACGATGTTGATGGGATGTGTAAGGATATACAGAGAACAAAGCCTGTTATTTCATAAATATGAATGAATGAATGAATAAATGAATGAGTTATTACCAAATCACAATGATATATACCTCTTGGTGAAAATCACAATAACATCTTGGTATAAAGGGAGCTAACAAAATAATAGCATATGCTAATCGAGGTTAGCCCCGTAAAGTTGATTACATAAATCAATAATCAGCAAATTAATTGAAATGTACATCTTATATATACATATTTTTTGTAATAACACATATCAGTTTCAGTTTCAGTTTCAGTTTTATTTTCATTTCCAACAGAACAGTAATTTTAACAAGAAATCAAATATACAATTCAATATTCAATAACAAAATACATTTTACATGGTTTAAAGTTATAAAATAGAAAGTATACATAGACATCCAGCATGTCCAGTATAATAGCATTTTTTTTTAAAGTTAAACCTGTGGAAATGGAGGGATCCACTGAAAAGCAATGCTTGTAGTATGTGGATCGCTCGAAATAATGACAAACGTATTTTTTTAACATGTAAATATTTACAAACATATAGCTTTTTATTGACCAGAATATGGAATTTCTAAGCCTTTACATGACACTCAGCTCAGCTGATACCAGCCAGAGCCAATATCAATTCTTGTCAAGTCTGGATTTTGCACCCTTTCACAAAATTGGCTTTTGCTCACTCAAGCGTAGAATATTGTTCGATATTTTAGTGTCATTTGATAGAAGAGACCCTAAGCTTTCAACAGGTATGAAAATTTCCTTTAAAATATTTTGAAACATTTATTTGGGTAGACTTTTTTTCAACTGTTAACTTTTTTCTGGGACGCACTGTATATATGACAAAAAAGTATAAAAGAAAATATCGCTCGTTGATACTGCTGATGATTACCTGTTTTTATATGCATTTTATTTTATATCATTGTACATTCATCGCAATTTCTCCGTGCATAAAATGTGGATGACATGCATTTTCCCCCTTCTTTTCCCTCTTGGCATCAAAATTGGACGCTTATATAAGTAACTTGCTCCTTGACTAAATTTTGAGACACTATTTACGTAAAAGAGGACACGTGATACGGAACTTAAGGTTTGTCCGCCTGTACCCCCCCCCCCCCCCCCCACACACACACACTTCCATGTTCGAGCCCGACGTTCCGCCGTGCCTGTTTCTAGGTAATAGTCTGGGAGCCTGTCCCGAAATAGTCACCCCATTTTATCCATAAGATTTGACCCCGTAAAGTTACTTAGACCATCTAAGTCATTGACAAAAAGGTTGTCAGCCTGACCGTAGCCGCCGGGTTAAGCCCCCAAAGCCCCCTAAAGGGACCCCAAAGTCGGGTCGATTTCACCCCATCTCACCCATGCACCAAACTTTGTCAGTAGGAAGAAGTATGACTGGACATTACAAAACACAAAAAACTGACAAAAATTCCCGTCGGGATGGGGTGTCAGACGGCCCCCAAAATTGGGGTAAATTTTTCCCCTTAAAGCCCAGAGACCAAATTTTGTCAGAAGGAAGAGCTATGGATGTACATTCCAAAAATACAAAAACTGACAAAATTGTCCATTGGGAAGGGGGTGTCAGATACCCTGAAATGAAAACCCCAAAGAGCCCTTTGACAATGCTTTGCCCCCCAAAATGCTCTGTATGCAAAGAAAAACCATTTTCTTACCTTCTGACTATGATAATTCAAAAGCATTTCTTTCAATTCACTTTAAATTTTCATAACATAATTTTGAGTATAATAATCTTCTTGAGGTGCAATTTGGTGTTAATTGGTATTTTGGTTAATAAGTTATTACATTTTGAAAAATTTATTGCTTTCTCAAAAGTAGTTAAAAAATATTGTCAGGATTATGTAAACACAGCCATTGACCATCTGACCAGGCATAATAGAGGAGCTTGCTTGTTATCTGTGCAATTAACACATGAATAGTACATTTCAGCCTGGCAGTCACATACCGCAGATACCTGAAAAGCTCTTCTATTATATGCCTTGTCAAACAGGTGAAGATGGACAATGGGTATGTTTACATAATCCTGACAATATTTTTGGGCTACTTTTGAGAAAGCAATACATTTTTCACAATTTAATAACTTAATAACCAAGAGGCCAATTAACACCAAATTACACCTCAGGAAGATTATTATACTCAAAATTATGTTATGAAAATTTAAAGTGAATTGAATTAAACACTTTTGAATTATCATAGTCAGAATGTAAGAAAATGGTTTTTCTTTCCATACAGAGCATTTTGGGGGGCAAAGCGTTGTCAAAGGGCACTTTGGGGTTTTCATTTCAGGGTATCTGACACCCCCTTCCCGATGGACAATTTTGTCAGTTTTTATATTTTTGGAATGTACATCCATAGCTCTTCCTTCTGACAAAATTTGGTCTCTGGGCCTTACGGGGAAAAATTTACCCCAATTTTTAGGGGCCGTCTGACACCCCATCCCGACGGAAATTTTTGTCAGTTTTTTGTGTTTTGTAATGTCCAGTCATACTACTTCCTACTGACAAAGTTTGGTGCATGGGTGAGATGGGGTGAAATCTACCCGACTTTGGTGTCCCTTTTGGGGGCTCTGGGGGCTTAATCCGGCGGCTACGGTCAGGCTGACAACCTTTTGTCAATGACTTAGATGGTCTAAGTAACTTTACGGGGTCAAATCTTATGGGTAAAATGGGGTGACTATTTCGGGACAGGCTCCTGGCCTATAAGCAATGAATGAGACCAATATATCACACAGATCAAATGATGCTGATAGTTAGATAACGGGACTGCTTTAATGATAATTATATAGCCCAATCAACAATGCTAGAAAGAACTGAATGGATTCCCCCCCCCCCCCACCAATCTCATATAAGAGTTTAAGGTGTACTGCCCCCCCCCCCCTCCTCCGAGGATTTTTTTTAAAGTTCCGATAGTCGGGCAACTACCACCTCAATATTGGGGAAGCGAGGTGCATGCAGCGTGCATGGTGCATGCCGGAATACTATACTAATATTAGTATATACCAGTATGTCATTTCTATACATTTTCACAACATTTAGTGCATTTTTTTTTTTAAATTCATTTTTGGTTCCGCCCAAGAAAGCTGGAAAGTTTATATTCGGGCACGAATAAGGTGTTAGCCGCCCCCCCCCCCCCTCGCGAAAATGTGCCCATACGCCTAGCCTTTATAGATACACTGAAAGTTGAGCAGGCTATACTTCACATCTGCCAAGAGAACCTGAGTAAAAGGTTACTGTTCTCACGAAGTGACGGATGAGCGCGCAACTATATAAAAGAAAGTTAGTTTTGAATAAATCGCTTTCAAAGTTTTAAAGCATATTTTATATCCTGGGATAGATCATATTTCAGTGTTTAGTTCTATGTTTAATCATTGGCCTATTTGTTTATATTTTGGGGGAAAATGAGCTGTAAACATAACCGTCATTTCGTGAGAACACAAAATTCCAAGGACGCGTAGTGACGGATTTTCACGAAGTGACGGATCTCAGCCGCGCCGCGTGTAAAACATATGGGACTTGATCACCGCGCTTTTAACCGTCATTTCGTGAAAACACAAAGTCAATTTAAGGACTCGCTCTTCTATTTTTTCACGCAGTGACGGATCTCAGCCACACACGTAAAACATACGGGACGGTTGTAAGCCGTCACTTCGTGAAAACAGAAAATCCTTTTACTAGGTATTTTCTTGTTGACGTTATCGCCATAGTCACATAATTATACATTATTATGATCTGAAACTTTGTGAGGTTCAAGATGTTAGTGAATGATGTCCAAAAATGGAAAAAACTCAAAATTGAAAAAAAATTGTGCGTTTTCCTCATTACCGTCACTTCGTGAAAACAGGGAAGAGAAAAATACGGATTTAGAGTTTGTCTATAAAAGGGAAATGACATCTCGATCCTGCAATCCTCTATGTTTTGTCTGCCCGATCGCCGGTAGTCGACAAGTATAGATTACGTCAACTCGAGCGTCCATTTTGACGTAGTGTTGTGCTTGTCTGTGGATGTGATTTCCAACTAGGTTTCGTTATAGTTTGTTTTTAAAAAATCTTCTGGCAATGGTACAGAGAGAGACTGAGAAAGAGAGAGGAAAAAAAAGAGAGAGGGAGAAAACGAGAGAAAGAGGGAGAGAGAAAGACCCCCCCCCCCCCCCCTCCCCTCCCCGGATCCCTCACCCCTGGAA
Organism: Heliocidaris tuberculata; assembly: GCA_025618425.1. Taxonomy (NCBI): domain Eukaryota; kingdom Metazoa; phylum Echinodermata; class Echinoidea; order Camarodonta; family Echinometridae; genus Heliocidaris; species Heliocidaris tuberculata. Next base: position 11,088,838 of record CM046849.1, on the reverse strand, counting down.
CGCCTCGCTCCTGCCAAGGCCTGAAAAGGGGGTGTTCTTTGCACGGGAACATGTAGTCCTAAAAGCTATTTTTCCTGAACAAGGAGAGGGGGGGGGGGGGGGGGGGGGGGGGAGGTGATGGCGATGTTTCACTCCCCCCCCCCCCCCCCCCCCCCCCCCCGCTTTCGACAATGCATTGGTAAAACACAGAATAAAGAAAACCACTTAGTCTGCCTGTTTCCGGGTTTTTCTAACTAATTATTCTGCCTTTATATGAGGGATGGAGGCAAACTTAATTTTTGGCAAGAATGTCTATACAGGACTACAGCGAAAGATGGCGCTATTAAAGTTTCCATTTATTTTCCTAGTGTACAGTAATATTTCGGACGACTTACAAGACAGTACTTTGTATTGTTTTTCTCGTCAATATTTTCTCTGTTTTCCGAGCACGGTTCACTAATACATTTACGGCGAAATGCCAGGATGTCATACAAATTTCTTTTTTCTCTGAGAGAAAAATACTGGTTTTTGTTTTATTGGTAATCTTGATTTCCCTAACACTCTAGATGGACATTTCATCATATAAGAAAAACTTTTATTTAAAATTCACACACTCACATAACAAATCTGACAATACCTTTGAATGTAACAAACTAACATAACTGGTGAGTGAGTTCTATAAAAGGGGAATCCCTGAATAGTTTTATTTGTACCTTTTCCAAAAATAAGACAGGCTTTGATATAAGCATGACACGGTTAAACAAAAAAAGAAAAGAAATATATATCATAAATAATACACAATAAATACGATGTTTAAAAGGTTGTTTAAAATTTATACAACCTGTTTAATAAACAAATCGTTTACAATATGAACTGTGCAACGGATTGTTCTGTTCATATTGTAAACAACTGTTAAAAAAGCAAACTATTTTTGTATTGGGGTGCCCTTGATACTAACAGAAGATATCCTTCCTCTGAGAATAAACACGTGATGAATATGAGTGAATAAACCTGTGAAGATGGTCGAAAACAATCGTGAATATCGACATATCGGATAGGTAGAATCAGGGAAGTTCCACCTCCCTGGCAGAACCGGGCATAATAAGGAAAGGAACTTGTGAAACCACTTACCCTTATACAACAAAGCGTGATGCACGAAACTGATTTTCAAACACAAAAGGAAAGGACAGACAGTCATCGCTGTCCTCAATAATTCCCAAGTAATAATCACACCAGGATGCTATATTGTTCCAATTCACTCTCCGAGCCCGTCAACCAGCGCTCTGCCAGAGCGGACCGCTGATCCATCCCGACCGCTTTCCTGGTATACTCCCATTCAAATGACGTGATGAGATTATTACATAACTTTTCATACAATAGTCTCTTCTTCTTTTTTCAATGTCTGCCCTCCAAACTTTATTTCCGGGTTCACATGTAGAAGACTTTTCTTGTTTATTATAGCTTCGGAGGAGAACGCCTATTATATTCGGCTATCATTATGAGGTATTCGTTGGAGCATGATGAGCTGCATTATTTGCCAAGGAACGTGATGGATTTGAAAGGGTAAAATCAGAAGTGACGCAGAGAACGAGAAGGAGGAAATACATGCTAACGGGATACGTCACAATTTCAATGACTTCAACAGAGTCAGAGATGGCAAGCCAGAGACAACAATCTTCAAGAGACTGTGCGTGATTAATGTGGTGGTGTAAAAGCGAGTTGTATAATCTGGAGAAACTGTTGATCTTTGACTTCAAAAACTCCATGCTTGAAAGTCCATGATGGAAGTCAACTAAGGATAAACAACGTTAAATAGAGCGGCTTTTGTTCAGAGATCGCCATGGAAATGGAATACATTCATGATATTTAATGACCGAGAAAGTGGTATATTATCACCAACTTTGAGGAATCCGGGTGAGCTTGTAGACGTTTTCATTGATTTGTGAGTGGATACACATACGCAGAAACATTACAGAAAGATATCTCCCTATAACGGGCGAGTCAAGTACGCCTATAATATGTTGGAATAAAACCAGGACTCATCATTTATACACTTATTATCAAGATCATTTCAAATTCACCAGTTTCGGGGGAAAACGTACATCTTAAAGTTACCTCTCAACAAAATTCATCCATGAAGCCTTTTTGTTCAAACGCCTGAAATGAAAAACGTCGCAGATCCATCAGAAACAGTACTACAACATTTCAGTAAATAATAAGAACGGACTTCCTTTACATCAATCGTGAATAACGACTATCTTCAACATAAGCCTTATAATAATATCACCTATCTTCGATAACGTCAAGTTGGAAACGCTACACAACAAACAGTAGAAGATAAAGCACTCGTGAATAGCTTCGTGTCTTCGAACTCTGCCCTTTAAATCTGGAAATGAAAAGAGGAAGGAAAATGGGGGCCCAACAGATGATGATGATTATGATCCATGTACTTTACGTCTTGCAGTCTGGTGAGTGGTCTTTCACATCCATATCATGAATCATAATTATGAGTAACAAGCGGTTCGCATGACGATATCTCTATACATCATCCATTTGTAACATTTTTGAGAGGACAAGTGCTGCATGCACGGTCGGGGTAATGACATTACATACGTATATAGGTCCGCTATATTATATTATACGCAGCCAACGAAACACAACAATATCATGTACTTATTATGACCCGTGTATCATACTTTAACCCCCCCCCCCCCCCCAAAAAAAAAAAAAAAATTAAATCAGTATCTAAGTTGAGGCCTGGAGGCAAAATTGATGAATGTAACCGTTTTTTTTCCTGGATGAATTATCTCGAGTTTATTATCACGGGCAACTGCTCTCTAGTCACACTTTCCTTCACCCGGCCCCACTTTGATACCCCCCCCCCCTTCTCTCTCTCTCTCTCTCTCTCTCTCTCTCTCTCTCTCTCTCTCGCTCGCTCGATCTCCTCAGCTTGGTATAAGCCATAACATGAATATCTATAAGCCAGTTCGTAGATACAATCTGAGCATGAGCAGATAAAGGTCATTTGTACCCAAATTGTAAAACCCACTGAGACGGGTACTGGATACATGCTCATGATAGTCATGTAATCATTATTTATGTATTTATCAGAGGGACATTCTTTGATACACAGCTGGAAGTATTCTTCTACAGTGGGCTGACAAAAGGTATTCATGAATCACCTTCACCCTTTTGGGCAGTGACTATTCTAAAAGGCACAAAGTAGGATGTCTCTATGTGCAAAAGATATGTGGATTTTGGGGGGTCATTTGTACCCAAGCTAACTCCGAACTGGTCTATTTTTATTCATTTTTACATTGATATGCTATTCATTGAACATTACCAGGAAATACAAGATACAACAATAGCTATGCACGTCAGAGCGAGGAGGGGGGGGGGGGGGGTAGGGGGAGAAGTAGGGGGACGAGATAGGTTAAGATGAAGCGGCATATACACCCTCCATAAAATTATACACCATTTATAAACTGTTAAAATTATCTCATTATCTTACTCATACATGTTTGTGAACGGAAATTGTTTTATTTATTTTTAACCCATTGCATACTACAGGAACCGCATGGTCCCTGTATTAAACCAATGGGATTGAGAGAATTCAGTAATAAACGGGTTAAGAAACGGTGTTTGTAGGTTTAATGGTTTTACGACACATGCTCTGGCGACAATAGACCTGGACCCTCTTGCATAAAAAGTTGCGATTAAACGCAACACAAAAAATTAAACGCAAGTCCCAAATACGCGATCCTGATTGGTTGAAAATCGGGTTGCGTTTAATTTTTTGAGTTGCGTTTAATCGCAACTTTTTATGCAAGAGGACCCTGGGGGCGTTTCATCAAGTGTCTTGTCGGTGATTTTTACCGACAAATTTGCTCTCAGCCAATCAGATGCAAGGATTTCAGTAGCTTATAACAATCATTGCAACTTGCCATTGATGACAAGTTTTATGAAACAAGGCCCAGTTCACAAAGTTTTTCAAATTTATGGATGTTTCTTTCTTGGGGACCTGGTAACGAGGTATTCCATTAACCTGTTACTCATGAATGAACTAAAATACTTGGAATCCAATTGGCATACATTACTTGTTGCTATGTCCGGCAAGCCTCGGGCAAGCTTTCAGGTTGTCAAGAACAACCTTTGTTATAAAAGAATGCATAAAATTTGAATACATTTGTGAACAGGTCTATTGCTCCGCGAGCATATTCGTACACTAAACGAATTCTAAACTTCAGCACTGGACTGAACACTATATACCTAACCCTGACCCTAACCCTAAACACGGCTAAACCCAACCTACAACCCAATGGCAACCCAAACCGTAACCCTATATCTTTGACGAAATAAAGCCGGAGCAGTTATTATCGCTCGGGCATTAATATGTCGGAGCACCAGGTTAAATATCAGAGGTTGCAGGCAAGTTTATATTTTGCACGAAAGGTGCTGATTTTATTATTTTATTAGTATACATTTTTAAAGAAACTAATGCACACGTTATGATGCCCGATACCATTTATTGACATTACAATAAAAGAGAAGTGTAGATAAAATGCATTGCTCAATTTAGGACATAAGTGCTCTGCCGTGGATCGCATCTCCACTCAAGTGTTTTAAACCACTCGACTACGACACCTCTCCATGCTCTTTTTTTATGTCGATATTGGATTTTTTGTGTTGGTGTTCTCAGAGTGTGTCAAAATCACCGTGGGCCTATAAAATTAAAGGGAAAATATCAATACAGCGAATGCTTGGTTTATCAAACATTGGATCCGTCTATTCTTCTTTTTGAAATGCTTGTTGAGTGCAGTGGCGTATCTAGCACTGAGTTATGCCGGCGGGGCTGCCCTGATAGGTTAATCACCAACCCCCTTCCCCTGGTCTGGGGAGGACTCCGCCCCAGTTCATCGATTTTGGGATACACCACTGAAGGTTATTATAGGTCATTATTTCTAGGAGGTCATGTGACCATGGTAATGAGATAAAAAATCCGATAAAGTCCGACATGAAAAGGTGGTCTCAGAATACTAATGTTGTTAAAAATATAAGATAAACAATTTAGAGATAAAATGGTGCTCAGAATACCACCCCTGAGGTTCCGACAGGGACCAGTGTTCTCCATTTTCAGATGAATCTCAATTACATGGGCCGCCGAACCAGGGGGAGATGGGGTGCATCCCCCTCCCCCTTTTTTGAAATAGACACGTTTTATCCGCGGCATTGCAATAAAATGATATGTTCGTTCGCATGCTCAACCTCCGCCCTTCCCCCCACTTTCAAAGAGGCTCAAATTGAACTGGACTTAATTGATATGCTATTGTATAAAACTGACAATAGCTCATAATTTGTATGATTGTATTTTCATCCCATTTTTCTTCAGTAGATGGACTGATATACGAGGCTCGAGTGAACCGAATATGCTCTTACGAATTCAACCAAACAGAGACCGGAGGTTTAACCAACCAAAGTAAGAGATTCGAAACAGTGACTTTCCTTTCATGATATACATTATGTTTACCGTTGACGCATTTATTCAAATTTGAATTGACAAAGCAAGCTATTTCACATTTCATGGTATTATCAAAATTATCTATATATGGTTTACAGAAAGAACTCGAGAGGTTGACCGTCAAGACGGATCAGGGGAGGGATAGTATTTCATCGATAGACTAGATTTTTAAATTTAATTTTATTATTTTTTTGTATAGGTGTATTTAAGTATGCACCGTTGTTTTGATACGGGTTGCTTTTGTTAAGTTTTGCTTTAAAACGGCTTCGACTGATAATGTTGAGATTTGTTTGATGATGCTCCTTTTATCTGTCAGGATTTTATATCAATAAAAGAATCGAAATGAATCACACTGGCGTAAACAATAAAATGTCGTGAGATATTGAAACAATAAGCAAAAAGCAATGATTCATAATCTGTTGTAACTTCCAATGGGATCGATCTTTTAAGTTTTGGATTAACTTCTTTTGATCACGCCACATTTTTATATACCTATTATTGTCTCACTTTCTATATTCAATTTTTCTTGCTTCTTCGCCTTAAATGGTGTGCTTTCCAAATTTTTTTTTAAAATTTATATATATGTATTTCACCATGTTGATATATTGTTTTTATGAAAATGTGGAAATAAACTTTGAACTTTGAACTTTGAACTTTGAACTTTGAAAAACTAACATCTCAGGCTTTGATCCATCTTTACCCAGATTGCTTCATAACGAATCTCAACTATGGAGTTGCAGTGACTGTAGATAGAAGAGAGAACGTTCTGTTTTATTCAGATATCAGCACACTGGAGATACGATCATATGACACGGAGACATTACCGTCTGGCAAGGGAGACAGAATACTCTATGGATTCGGCAGTGTAGAAGGTAGCTGTACGGCTGTACCTATATCAGAATACTCATAAAAAAAACCTTTCTTTTCCGTAAATCATATTTTCTGGTGTTGCTGTTGCCTATTTCCCGACCGTTCCTCCCTCCCTCCCTCCCTTCCCTGTCCATTACTTCCTCCCTGTCCCCGCCCCCTCCTTTCATCCCCTCACTCCTTCAAAAGGTTTATACCTCAGAAAATCCATCAACGTATTTTCTTTTCCCGACACCATGTTGTCTGATGTTGCCCATTTCCCGTCCCTTGCTCACTGCACTGCCCCTTCCTGCCTCTCCCTCTCCCCTGCCTTCCCTACCCCTCTCTCCTTTCCCCCTCCCTCCCTCCCGCTTCCTCTTCACTCCCTCCCTCCCATTCGTTATCATTATTTTAATGTGTTTTTCCTATGTTAACGTATACGAATTTTTCATGCGTATACGATATTTCTATACAATAATGATAATAAAATACTCGCGGTAAATGACCCGTTCAAAACAAAACAGCAACAACAACAAATTCCATTTCAGAAAATTATGCCTCTTTGTGTATTTTACTTTACTTTCTATTCAACGTCTATTAAACCCATGTAAGTGTAGCAAAATTAAGAAGACCCTAAATGTGTCGCTTTATTTCCAGAAAACTGCATTTTTCAAAGAGCTATTCTTATATCAGTTTGTTGAAATCATTCCGCGGCTCGCCATGTAGACTCACTCTTGGAACCATCTCTTAGTGCATGGGGCTGGTTCTAGGACACCTACCCCCTGGACAACCACCCCCGGATAACCACCCCTAGGATAACCACCCTCTAGGACAACTACCCCCTAGGACAACTACCCCCCGGACAACTACCCCCAGACAACTACCCCCTAGGACACGTGTCCGGGGGGTAGTTATCCGGGGGTAGTTGTCCTAGAGGGTGGTTGTCCTAGGGGGTAGTTGTCTGGGGTGTAGTTTTCCGGCGGGTAGTTGTCCTAGAGGATGTTTGTCCTAGGGGGTAGTTGTCTGGGGGGTAGTTGTCCGGGGGGTAGTTGTCCCAGAGGGTGGTTGCCCTAGGGGGTAGTTAGTCGGGGGGTAATCATCCTAGAGGGTAATTGTCCCGGGGGGTAGTCGTCCTAGGGGGTGGCTGCCCTAGGGGGTAGTTGTCCTAGGGGGTAGTTGTCCTAGAGGGTGGTTATCCTAGGGGTGGTAATCCGGGGGGTGGTTGTCCAAGGGGTAGGTGTCCGGATACGCATGGGGCTGTGTCAATTTCGGAGGCTGTCGACCTCTCTGTTGGAGAGGTAACTACGCCAGAAGAATCGCCAAAATTCAGGAGGCAAAAATGCCCTGAACAGTGTAGGACTGTGGGATGATACAATATTTTAGTGCAATATCATTCCATCGAGGGATCTCTATCACCTTCATCAAAATAAATATTCATGGGTTTTTAGTACCGTGAAAGCCTGTGATCTAGCGCAACTCTCAGAGGAGGTTTTAACATACTTTCGCCTATTTTCATGATTTTAGGAAGTCACCCAGTACAGTTGTCTGTCGTGGTTAACCTCGAACAGTTATGACTGGGCAGGCTTCAAAATATTAATTTAAAAGTAAAAAAAAAAAAAAAAAAAATCCCTATCATGGTTATTTCATCCTGTAGACATGGCAGTTGACTGGGTAGCGAAGAACCTCTATACCGCCGACCAATCATTCCGCCAGATCGCCGTCTCTAGATACGACGGCACAATGAGAGCTGTACTCATTCAGGATGATGTCGGCAAACCTAGGAGTATTGCTCTTCATCCTGAACAGGGGTAAGTGAATTGCATCGGTGGACACATGGCGAGGGAGTAGAGGGGGCCGCTACCCACTCTCTTGAGGAAAAAAAATCATCACTTATTGGTAAGAAAGGCTGCCCCTTTCCGGTCGTCGAAAAGCCGTCATAAATTTTAGGGTCTGATAAATCTGAGAAAATTGTCAAAAGTGATAATTTTTCTTGTGAAAGTTTTTCCTGACTTTTGTCCTACAGGAGCATTTCGCCCCCTCCTTTCGGAAAATCCTGGATTCGCCCCTGGATTTGGCGTAGAAAAAGTTATTGGGGGCATCTGTGGAGGGGGTGTGCGACACTCCTACCCCGTACTGAGATTCGTGTTGGCAAATTCCTACCTTTTCGAGCTTCCTCGATAAATGAGGAAATATGAGATCCACTCTTTTTGTTGGGGAAAAAAGTGTTAGGAACCACTCTCGGAAAACTTGTATACTATGAATCTGAGGAAAAAGAACAACTTCCCCTACAAATGCTAAACTGTATTCTTAGAAAATCACTAACATTAACTTTATTGATAACGAGCCAAATTTAAGACTTCTTATCATTTTCAATTTTCGCACTTCTTTATATGATGCATGAGGCCAGCTATAAATGGTACAGACAAAAAAAAAAAATCGTTTCATGAACTGAAGGTGGACCACTAAATTTCGAATGAGGTGTCCTTTTTGTTGAAAGTTCTAAAAGTATGTTATATCATTGTATTATACAAATAAATTTTCTTGATTTGTCATATCGCATTATGATAAACCTTATGATATAATGTCCTAACTTTTGTCACGATGTAGACTGATGTTCTGGGCTGATTATGGCGGACTACCGAGCATTGAACGAGCTAATCTAGACGGAACGGATCGGACTTCGATCGTCGATGCGAACATTCAATTCCCTAACGGACTCGCCATCGACTTCCAAAACAGCATGTGAGTAATCACTAAAATCAGTTCTTAAATTAAGATTGTTACTTCAGTGGCTCATTGAAAAAAGGCTTTTTTTAATATAAATTTCATCAGGAGCAGAAAATTAATAACATCATTTTTATAAGAGCAAATTTCAAATTCAGGTTAATACCCCAGTCACACAAACGAGACTAAGAACAGATTGATAACAGATCGATCCCCAACCAAAAAAAATAATAAATAAATAAATAAAATAAATAAAATTAAATAAATAAAATTAAATAAAGTATAAAATAAACAAATAAATAAAAAATACAGAATACAAAATAAAAATACATAAACAATAAATAAATAAATGAAATAAATAGAATATATATTAAAATAATATTAATAAAAATAGAAATAGAAATAAAATGATAAAAATTTTAAAGAGGGGGAAAAATACACTACCCTGAATAGCTAAGAATCGATCGGTGTGAATCGGTGTGGCGGTGTGACTGAACTATGAAAGCACTATTGATTTTCACTGTCTTCCCTTATATTTCTTTCTCCCTCTCAATGCTCTTTTTTTCCTTTTAATTTCTAATTTTCGCCAGTCGATGGGGGAGGGCACGTGCCCCTCCAGGGTTTGATGCTACTTTTTAATATCGTTGTTCTTTTGATAACCATTATTGTTGGCGTGTCTTGTCTTGAAGATACTGCACAAAATCCCCAACAGTGACTATCGACTTGCATACCATCATGCAATCGCTGTAGCGCTGAGTTTATTCATGGTTTTCTGTTCATTATTGTTCATTATGTTGAATGTTATTGATGCCTTTCAATGTTCTTGTCCTTCTATACTCACAGTATCTATTTCGCTGACCGTGGCAGTGATAACATCGCCTCCGTGGATTTTGAAGGTGGATATAGACAACTCGTCCATTATCAATATGGGGGTGATTTCTTCGACATGGTGCTCGTGACGGTACGAAACTTATGTATTTATCAACGATTAAAATATTTCCATCCCTCAGTTTAAAGTTGATCATCCAACCAGGGAGTTATACACTTCCCTGGTCCAACCTTATGATCCTTCACATTTTTCTTCTGGGCAATTATCATGTAACGTCACAAAGGGGAAAACAACAAGAGAAATTACATTGATTTTTTTTTTTAAATAAACGTAGCAAGGGAAAACTTACAACGATGTGGAAGTTGGCAAAGATCCATGGTAAAACAACATATACTGTGTATAGATTCTAGATTATGAGCCCTTGCTATGTTCATAATTTTCTCGCCTTTATGCCCTATAACTATAAATTTTGTTTCGGGGTCATTTCATGAGTTTGGGACAATATTGTGACATAATCAAAATGGAGAAACCATGCCTCCTATCAACCGTAACAATGTTTGCTTAAATTCAAATTAGCATAAAAGAGAAGTACTATAGCTTCACGATGAAACAATATGGTAGACACAAAGTTTATGTAGTGTGATGTCCATGTTATACGCAGGTAAAAAAAAAGGGGGGAAACGCGTATTATAGGGAAAGCTTCAAAAGAGTACTAACTGAAGCAGGAATGGTTCTGACGGGAGCTACTATGCATAGGCTTATTCATTTCTTTAAAATCTTCAACAGATTTCATCTTCCATGTGCAAAGAAAACGGACGTTACAGGGACATCGTCACATTTTCTTGCCCTAACCTCATGGAATGACCCTTTTACAATATACAACTTTATATTCTTATGGTATAATTTACACCGAATCTAGTTAGTTTGGCTATCACATATTTAGGAGTCGTGGCAAAAAAAAAAAAAAAAAAAGCGATGAGATGCTTTAACCGTATGGACAGCAATTGTAGTTCAAATGGCAGTTAAACTCACGGAAAATAGCAAAAATACAAAATACTTGTACAATTTTTCCTCAACAAACAATACCTGTGTTTATAGGACCATCTTTTTGTGACCAGCTGGACATCAGGAGAGACTGGAGGTCACATCACAACCATCAGCAATGTCGGCGAGGTCAACCAGGCTGTCGAATTTGAGGTCATTGATCACAATACGTACGCACTCGGTATCACAGCCGACGACGCAGACACGCAACCACTCGTAAATAGTCAGTATTTTATTGTCTTTTTCAAGTCGGCCTACCGGTATTAATAATTCAATTCAATTCAATTCAATTCAATTCAATTCAATTCCGGTATTAATAATACGTGTGATGACAATAGAACTTACAATGTAGCGCATGTTATACTCATAATTAGTCCCAATGCGCTTTGCATAGTATAATGTTGATACATCTAATTGTTATTCTACAAGATATGTGGTGTTTGCGATTGTTATTCGTATGATTGTCAGCTAAGATTAATAATAATGATGATAAGATAGTTATAAAGAAATAAAATTTTAAAAAGGGGGAGACAGAGAAGAGGAAGAGCAGGGAGAAAAAGAAAAAAAAGAAGCAGAGAGAGTATTAAGAAGGAAACAGGAGGAAAATGAAAAGAAAACGGAAGAAGAATGTGATAAAGAAGAAAGAGAAGAACAAGAAGAAGGAGAAGAAGAAGGAGAAGGAGAAGTAGAAATAAGAAGAATGTGATGATAAAGGGGAGGAGAGTAAAGAAAAGGGGGAAATAAGAAAAAACAAAAGAGAAGAAAGAATAGAAGGAGAAGTAGAGAACAAAGATGGAGAAGAGAGAAAAAGGAGAGGAGGAGAAGAAGAAGAAGGGGATGAGTGAAGAAAGGATAAAGACATAGGAAGCAGAAGAACAAGGAGAAAAATTGTATGGGCCAAGAAGAAAGATGAAACATAACATAATACAAAGAATGAGCAATATTCTCCATAATAAAGAAATAAGATGTTTCAGAAAGAAAATAATATCCTCTTGTTCAATTGCAGGTCCATGTACTACCAATAATGGCGGATGCGCAGAACTTTGTTTCCCACTCAGTAACGCGGATTATTCATGCGGATGTTCGTCTGGCTACACAGTTAACGGCATGACATGCGAATCAAGTGAGTTTAGCTTAAGCCAGTCAGAATTTACCTCCAATCGCACCTGTCCACTATCACCCAATCAGAATGAAAGGCTTTACTCGTGCGCGTGAAAAGTGGATCCCGGTGGGTTGGTTGGTTAACACACGCTGTGTGTCGCTTATGATTCGTCGATAGTAGTAGTAGGCAATGCAAACATATTTGTAGACTACCTCGTCTTTTGGGGGTGCGTTGTGATTGGATCTTTAGTTTCCAGTTTAGGTTGTAGGCCTACCTTGAGCTATGTCAAGAAAATTTGTGACACCATTTCCTTCTTCTTTTATAAAGCTCCATACGAGGACGACTTCGTGCTGGTGGTTGACAGCGCGCAGAATAAAATCTTTCAAGTACCAATCGTTACGGATGCTTCAAACGGTGACACAGGGTTAGGTGGTACCACGGACCAAGGCGTGAAGGCATTGCCCTTAGATGATCTGGAGTATCCGGTCGCCTTGACCTATGACCCCGTACTCAAACATGTGTATTGGACTGATCTGACGTATGGAAGTATCACGAAGGCAGCTCTTGATGGTAGTTTTAAACAGGCAATCGTCTTCGATAACAATGGTAAGCGTATATTCTACTTTCATTTTGGGGTTGCATTTTTCCCCTGTGAAAATGTTGTAACTGAAAAGGAGCAAACATTACTGCTTAAAAATCCAATAATCTGGTTCGATAAATTGAATTAGATCGACTCACAACGGATTTTGAGTGAAAGAGGACAATTTAGAAAGTAAAAAGAAATATATATATATATATATATATATATATATATATATACATGTATATGGTATAGGCCTACATATCTATATTGTTGTAACTGATACAGATGGAATACTACCTAGAAATTATTATTATTATTTTTTTGTTGGTTATAATTAACCCAGTTAGATTGAATCATAACGAAAGATGCTTTAAGATAGTAAAATTAGGGAAAAAAAGTAGAAAGATGTTTTGAGGTAGGACCAATAGTTCCTTACTGAAGATGTCAAACTCTGAAAATATCACTTTTTTCATACACCAAAATTTCAAAATATCAGATTTTCAAATCTCCCCTTTTAAAAGACATTTCTTCAAATATTTGACCTGTATCTTTGCATGACCAAGAATTTTTCGAATGGGCTTGATGGGTATTTCTCTGTTTTCGACAGAAATGAGCTTAGTATGTGTTGATATATACACGTTTTTCCCCATTTAATTATCTACAAGACGATTGCAAAGACTTTAAAAAAAATCAACTTAAGGGCAAGTACAATAAACTATTGTATTGCCTATAGATTATGTAATATGTCATTGTAATGTTCACAGATTTCAAAAGGTGTTGCACAAGAATACAGAAAAAAAAAAGAGTGAATTAATTTTCACTTTATTTTCAATCCTCCGGGAGTCACACCAGTGATCAGTTGTTTAAGGGTGAATAATGATTTATTTTAGAGAGCTCTCTAGCCCAGTTAGGGCGGGATAAAATTGGAACGCCTTAAGCACCTTGTGTGGTGGATATGAGCGCTATAAAAAGTATCCAATATTAAAGGCATTGATTAACTTTGCCCAGGATTGAAAAAAAAAATCACTGTTCCAGCTAATGCTGTAATCATAATTGCAAACCTTTAGCTCAGACAGGAATCGCCTGAGTTTTATAAGCTGTTCGGTCGTTTATATATCAAGATATTTACGATTGAACATTGATGTCGGGATAGAGTACCACCGAACCCTGAAGAACTCTTACGGTTGGCATACCTCGCTCTATCACAGAATACCGTACGGGCTGGAAACCCGCTTTGAAATCGCCAAGCGTTGGTGCTTGGTTTTTGTGACTGCAGCGCAGCGAAGAAGCCGAGCGACTTGCGCTAGCGATTGATCGCGATTTTCTCTTTTTTAGGATAGTAAGCGGGTTCCATTTTCTCTCATACTTTCACATATCCTTAATTATATATGTAGTTAGAGGACTGCACACAGTTCACTGGCATTTGAGCTGATTTTTCAATTTTTCACAAAGTTAATCAATCACTTTAATATTATTATTGTCGTTATTTTTTAGCATTATTATCATCATTATTATCGTTATTTTTTAGCATTATTATCATCATTATTATTAATATTATCATCCCCCAGTTCATGTTGGTATTGCCATTGACACTGCAAGGAGGCGGATCTTTTGGACAGATGAAGATCGTGACGTCATTGAAGTTGCCAATTTAGATGGGAGTGGACGACAGACGATCATTCAAAATAGCTTGAACGAGCCTAGAGGGATTACCGTAGACATTCAAACAGGGTAAGTGGAGCAAGACAATTATGGGTCACTTCGGTTTCGGGCAGACGGAGCTTTGTTTGAATTTAGTCCATTCTAAAATTTCAGATCGCCTTTAAGATTTCTTTTTATCTGATTTTAACTTATTAACCAACAATGCATGTACTGTATTCCTTAATAAATACAGTATAATACTATCCTTTTTTATTAATTTTTTTTTAAATAGCAAAAACGTTTCTAGAACAATGCTTATTCATGATAGAAACAAATAAATAAAGAAAAGAATGTTATTCGGTGCTCAGTATAACATAAGATAACGGAGTGAAATATCTGCAAGTGGCACATAAATGCGTCTATTGAAGGCCAGAAAGGGCTTTTAGCCAGTGGCGGCACCAAGGGGGGGGGGGGGGGGGGGGCATGGGGGGCATTTGCCCCCCCCCCAGTCAGAAGCTTTGCCCCCCCCAGTTGCCCCCCCCCAATAATTTTCGGAGTGAAAAAAAATAAAATGAAAAAGAAAAGAAAAAAGTGAAAAAGGAATGGAGAAAAGAAGGAAAAAGAAAGAAAACGGAAACTTGGAAAGCAGTGGCGGCATCAAGGTGGGGGGGGGGGGGGGCATGGGGCAAATTTGTTCGCTCAGCTCGTGTAAATATCCTCATATTTGGGTAGTTTTATAGCCGAATAATTTCTGTACATTTCCACTACAATAGTGTCAAAATTTTTGCTCGCTTGCTTCGCTCGCTCGCAATACAGGCCTATAACTCCCACCACATAATCAGGCCGCGAGATGATCAAATGTCCTCATATTGGGGTAGTTTTATAGCCAAATAATCATTTCTGTACATTTTCACCACAAAAAGTTTCAAAATTTTTGCCCGTTCGCAATGTATAACTACCACCTTATTATCGGGCAGCAAGATGCTCAAATGTCCTCATATCTGGGTAGTTTCATAGCCGAATATAATTTCTGTACATTTTCACGACAAAAAGTGTTCGCAATAAATAACTACCACCTCATAATCGGGCAGCAAGATGCTCAAATGTCCTCATGCATATTGGGGTAGTTTTATAGCCGAATATGTAATTTCTGTACATTTTTACTACGAAAAATGTCAAAATTTTTGCTCGCTCGCTTCGCTCGCTCGCAGTATATAACTAACACCTCTTTATAATCGGGCAGTTCAGCTAGATGCTCAAAATGTCCTTATATCTGGGTAGGTTTATAGCCGAATATTCTGTACATTTTCACTACAAAAAGTGTCAAAAATTTTTTTGTCCGCCCTTGCCTCCCCCAACATTTTCTTTTGCCCCCCATTTGCTCCCCCCTCCCACTTTAAAAATCCTGGTGCCGCCACTGCTTTTAGCATTACATTAATACGAATAACATTTTCGTGGGGAATTACCAGAATCATTTGTGTAAAAAAAGCACAAATAAACAAACAAACAAACAAGCATACAAACAAAAAGATGCAGTTTATAACTGGGATTGATTTCTAGTTTTAACATATGAGCTAGAAAAAAGTAGATGCTTGTTAAAAGGCAACCAGGGGACCTAGTTCTATCAGAGGGACGGGGTAATTGTGAATCATTGCCTCTACACAAGGAAAGTACCGTAGAGTACTTATAACTTTATTCCTAACCCGCGATCTTCTACTTCCAAGGCCTTCCAAAACCACTGGACCATGGCGATCAGCGAGTGTGTGACAGTTCAAAAGCTATATGTATAGGGATCATGCTAATATAGTATTTTATTCTAACATGATTAATATTGCGTATTCACACAAATTATTCCATTCAGAGTCATTCAGAATATACCCGGCCCCAATCATCATCAATACATGGGTGTATATGATGTATATGATTCGAAGTGCTGTCAAGAGACAGTGGAAGTTATTCGACAACTTGTAGATTATTTGGGAGTGAATATTTGTTTAAAGACCACTGGACTCCAGGGGAGAGTTTCATCAAGCATTTTGTGAGTGATTTTTACCGACAATTTTGCTCTCAGCCAATCAGATGCAAGGATTTCAGTAGCTTATAACAGTTGTCGGTAAAAATCACTCGCAAAACACTTGATGAAACGCTCCCCAGAGGTAAGTAAATTGCCTGGTAAAATGTGAATATTACCACTACTAGATATTTACGTAGTGTGAACGCGACAGTGGGGGAAGTAATGACCTTATTTTGGTCGAAATCGTTTTTCCATTTTAATAGAGGGCCAGCAGAGCGAATCCAATTGCATCCAACCACTGAATGACATACTATTCAAAGTAAATTGATATGTTTGCATTTCAGATCTGTTTTGGTTCTATTCTCCGTCAAGTCGCTTAATAAATTAAACAGTAAAGGCTTAACCAGATTTCGCTCTTGTTGTTCGTAGTGCTAAAATGAGGAAGGGATATATCTTTATACCAGAATGTAAATTCACTTCAGCTCAATTCAATTCAGTTCAATTTCAGTTTATTGTCCAATACTGGAAATTTTTTTTGCTCACATTAACAAACATTCACATATCAAAATAACTTTACCAACATATATATATCTATATATATATATATACATATATATAACATGACATTGATATTCTTCAGTATATTTTAGTTTACTAGCATATATATATATATATATATATATACACACACACATATATATATATAACATGACATTGACATTCTTCAGTATATTTTAGTTTACTATCATGATTGTGAAAATAAATAAATGAATGTTCGAATGTTCTACATGATCCGGGAAGATAATAGAAATAAAGGAAAACACAAAAATCAGGTAGCGTTTTGATTATACTATAGTAATAATGATTTATATAGGGCATTTTTATATATATACATATTTTTCATTTTTTTATATACATATAGGGCATTTATATAGGGCATGTATATATATATATATATATATATATATACATCCTGTATTATTGGAAGAGGTAACCTGCCTCAGACCTCAAAGATCGACGCCATTGTTGAAAAGATCAGTATGAATGGATTTTATACAATAAGTATCCATATTTCATTTTAATTACACAACTAAAACAAAGAAAACAAGAAAAGATAAAGGACCTATATGCTAGTTCATGTATTTTTTCAGATTTTTTTTTCTTCAAAACCAGATTTGCTTTATAACTTTTAAAATTGCTATCATTACGAATTATGCTAACACATCTAAAATGGTATAAATCAGAATTGAAAGATAATTATATACAGTCACTACATGATATTGGTAGTTCGAAAATGTGGGCCTTTCTGGGCACTGCATCTCGAAGCGAGGCTAAAACAGTCGTAAACAAAACGGCCTTGATTGATAGACACACATATGGTAGGCGGAATAAAATGCTAAATCAGAGAAAAAAAAGATAAAACACTATGGTTATTGATTCAGGAATTGTTAATTATGAGCACGTGAAATAATGCCAAATTCCAAATGGAATGGTATGGGTGTGATAAATGCGCAAATCTATTATTTTTAGTAGCACTGCGTGGTAATCACGGCACCGGTTCATTTCACATTGTTTCACTGTTTCTGACGGTATTTGTGACGAGTTAGAGCTTGAATTATAATTGTTTTGAATACCAGCATATGGGTTGATTCGGATGTTCTTCAATATGTAAACTGAATACGATATAGCACATTTATTCAGTAGAGGAAACATGAGGCACGAGTTATAACACATAGCGTAACATGGAAAAAAACTTACTAACCTCCAGAGTCTCACACGTCATGCCACCGAGATCATTGTCCGAAGAAATCTCAACTACCTCGTCCTCTTAACTGAAAGGATTATCAACAGAGGTTACATAGAAAGCATGTTCCTGTCGGATACATTCCTATGGTCCACGATGAAGGAGATAGGATGTTGGTGACTGGTGTATGCATTTTCTTGATGGGATCACAGGAGCCGTATTCACGTCTGCAAAAGTCTTAGAAGTCAGAGTAACCTCGACTTTAGGCGTCATCATTGTGCGAGAGCCAAGCTGTCAAGACATTTAGAGTACGTTAGCATATCTGGGAAGTATAGATCTGGCGATATTATAGGTTTACAGCTAGCATATAACTCAGATATAACACTATTCTTAACAGTTGTGCAACCATTTCGAAGGAACTGACAATAATTCAAAGTGACTATCATTCTTGAGCTGCATGACGGTGTATAGAGACGACCGAAATTGATAATGGCTGAGGTTTCGGAGAAAGAGCGAGATGAAATGAACTGCGCTGTTTGTATGGACAAGCTGACCAATGCCAAGTACCTCAAGTGCTTTCACTCTTTCTGTACCCGTTGCCTGGAGCACTGTATCCGCAACCTAAAGGTCTCCTGTCCGCTCTGTCGTGAGATCACCAGCGTTTCAAGAGGAATCGATTCCTTGTTGCCCAACCTAAGGGCGACCAGGAGGGTCATTGAGGCAAGGGTTCGGGAAAGAATAGAGACCAAGATTCAAGACAGCGGGTGCCAGTGTGGCTCCTGCAAAGAGCTCGGTGCCATCTGCTTGGCCAAGTCCTACTGCGTCGACTGTGAGCTACTGATCTGTGATGCGTGTGTGAATGCCCATAAGCTTCTAAAGATGACGAGAAGCCATCGTATCATAGGCGTGCTCGACTTCCAAAACGGAGTGCCCGTGGATGAAGGGGACAACGTGCGTGATGACGGGATATTGGAGAGAAGATGCGAGAAACACGGTTCAGCACTCACCATGTTCTGTCGTCCATGCCATCAGCCCTTGTGTCCACAGTGTTCCTTAGACGAACATGCCAGTAAGGTCAACGACCACGAGTGTGTCAACATCGGTGATGTGGAAGAAGAGTTGGCAGTGGAATTGAAACAACTACTCAGTAAAATTGATCCGAATCACTTTGATCGCGTCGCGAACTCCTACAAACAGCGTCTACAGAGCAACGGAGACAAAGCTCAAAAACTCAAAGCAAAGATCAATGAATCCGCTCAAAACGAAATAGCCTCTCTTTACGCCAAGATCGAGGCCAAGCGTGTCGATCTCACAGCACGTATTCTGGACATCGAGAAGGTATCTGGTCGAAAGGTCGCGACCGTCTTGTCTGGTATCCGACGACTCCGCTCCCGGGCGGAGAAACTGGACGGCTACGCTAAGGAGCTCTTGAAGACGGGTAACCCAGCTGACATCCTTGCCGTCAAGGAAACGGTGACAGAGCATCTCAAAGACATCCGAGCCGAGATGAGAAAATTGACATCGGACGATTCCGACGTCGATGACCTTGATGGGTACACCTTCACACCCACGGACTGGATGGCGGCGAACTATGAGCCAGGCGTGGGACGGCTTGAGACACCGACACAAAGAGGACAAGTAGACTGTCAGGTGACAGGCATGTTCAAGAGAAGGACATCCACAAGAATGACGAGAACAACTCATAGACCACACTCCGCTTTACCACGTCTATCCAATACTCGGTCATTAGTCAATTAGTTATGGTTGTAAAACTTTCCGACCATTCGTGTTATTACACAATAGGCAATCTTTATACAAAATATACAAATAATTATCAACTTGAAAGATTTATATATAAGTATTATGGTACAGAATTTACGAAGAATCAAATGTATGATATAAATGGCTATGTACTGTATCTTAAAGATAAAGTTAGGTTCCAGCAACACTTTCATGAGGAAGAAAGGAAAGCTCGTGAATATTATATAAGGAACATATGTACTGTAATACAAAAGTGTAATTTTGCTTCGTATTATTGTATCATGGAAGTGACCAGTTGGTTTTCAATTCTTCCTTTTGATGATCCATCATGAAAGTCGCGCATTACAGCAAGCATGTCTTTAATATCACCAACGCAGTATAGTTAAGCCCACCGCACACTATTCGATCGACTACGATCCGATTTTGGAAATAAATCCCATTAGCATTAAATATAAGCATTTTAAGAAATAAAATCTACCTGATTCATCTTATGAACAATAACATGAATACTCAAAATAGGAATTTGGTTCGATGTGAGGCTTATATCCGGAATAAGGGCCAAATCAGTTTCAAATCGTAGACAATCGCGCGACTGCTCTGACGTCACTACGATTCGGAGCCGATTTGGCCTTTCCTCCGACTAGAACGCTTGTAATAGGCCGTAATTTCGATTTTACTATCTGTATGACTATTCAGAACCTCAATCAAACATATGTTTTGTGTTTAACTGGTTATATCTAATGCTATTATATTTTCTTCCAAAATCGGATCGCAGACCAATCGTATAGTGTGCGGTGGGCTTTAGGGGTACAGGTCTGCTCCCACAGTAAATGTCCAAGTCGTCAGGTTAAGGGTAAACAGAGTTAGTGGTAGCCGAGGGGTAAAAGCGAGTTTCTAATTCCTATAGATTATAATTATTTACTCTAAAAACTTTACCAGAAATCATGGACGGCATTAAAAAATATTTGGAACATTATCTGATAGATATGAAATGGTACGAGGTCATGAATTCATTCTATTTTCTTTTCGCTACCAGAAGTTAATGTTGCATGTGTATGAGCATGATAAATTAAAAAAATTTCGGGTGTGCTTTTTCCCCTCAAAATATGAACTTTCAGGTAGATGTAATATTTTCATAACATCCATAATTATGAAGGCTAACATGGCTAATAAAGTTAGGGAAAGAATAGTAGTGGATAAAGCGTTTATTTATTTTATCTAGGGATTCTAGGCCCATAGCAATGCAGCAAAAGACCTTAAAGAAGAAATATATGAAAGTCAGATCTCTGATCAATTTCACGACGCGACGGTTCTGAGATCGTAAATGAATGTGGAGTACCAATATTCACAATAGTTCCAATTCACCATCCCCAGTTACTCTATGATTCAATTTACATATTCTGGTTCTCGTCATCACACCATCTGGTTGTGTATTATGATTGAATAGAAAGCTATTGAAAAGGAATTGTGCCAGATGTATGAATTATTTTGAAATTGATATTCAGTATCCATTGAGGCATGTACAGCTAACACGTGAAAACAATGCAAACCAATTAAACTGTTCTCTTCTATAAGAGAATATTAGGATAAAAAAATTATTAATATATAATACATCTATAGTTATTAGGCCCATTCCTTATTATAAAAAACGGTGTTGAGGATGACTTGTAATTTATTAAATATTGGAATATTTAGATAAAAATTGACAATGGGGGTTTTCATACAAGAGATGGCTTATACGAACACAAAAACATATATATATATATGGGTAAGTCTTTATGCAATGATTATATCAACATTAATTTGTTACAGAACGGATATAGTATAATATTGCTAGAGCTTCTAGAACAATTAAAAATGAACTGATATACATATACTTAAGCTCCAAGCTTGTTAGTAAATAGCAATCATAATATAGACATATTATTGTATGTCTGTTATAGTGGGTATTTTATCTTTGTAATATTATTCCATTCATGATCGAATGCAGATGTCATCCAGGGGTAGAAAAGGATGACTCATTTGTAATTGATTTGTTTTCAGAAGTGAAATAAAACTGAACACGTGTCATCAGAATGCACTGAAATAGGTACAGAATTCGAGTGATTTTGGGAATCGCATCGTCTACTGATCATGAAAGATATTGGTCCGGCTCCTAAGGGATGTACTTACACACGAAGTTCCAGGTATAAGCTGTTGATATATCAGTAAATCCTCACAATGTATTTAAGTTTTTGAGAAGTATTCATGCTAAATCTCTCTGAAGAAGACTAGCCGCAAGATATTACTTTCAGCTACATGTATTATGATTTTCTTGCAATTACAGCTTATTTTGTAAGTGCTATACGTTTTTTGTTTTTTGTTGCTTTTTGCCCCATAGATTTTCAATGTTATCATTTTTATTATCATTATTAGTATTGTAATCCTTGTCATTATCATTAATGTTAATACAATTATCTTTATTGTTATTATTAATATTATTAGTAGTAGTAGTAGTAGTAGTAGTATTAGCATTAGCATTAGCATTAGCATTATTTTCTGTTGTTATCATTATGATTATTATTATTATTAACATCATTGTTATTAATGACATTATTATTATTAATACTATCATTAATACCATTACTACTATCATTAATACTACTATTATTAATACTATTGCAATTAACACACACGCACATCTATACATGAATAAAAGTATGCATAAAAGTTGAAAAATATCGAGAAAGGCTAAAGTCCAAAGTATGTGATGAATAGTTCAATTAACCTGAAATAGATCAAAACAAAATATCTCATGCTTGGTCAAGCCGATCACTGCTGTCAGAGATAACAACTCGACAGTCATATCCATTGCATTGGGGGGGGGGGGGGGGGGGGTGGGGAATGACAGATGTATTCCCCGGGTGTATATTTGCCACTAAATCTGCCACTCTCCACCCAGGTGTTAAATGGTACCTGGTAGGTAGGAATTCCTTGAAAGCTGTGAGCATCGAAATAGGTAGCCTAGATAGAGTCAGGGTAATATTGGAGCGCCTTGAGCACCTTGCTTGGTTGATATGAGCGCTGTAGAAGTATTCAATATTGTTTTAGTTATTTTTATTGTGATATCTATATATTTTTTTTTTATTCATTCATTCATTCATTTACCTTTGTAGAAGGTCAATCTACTCTTGGAAGAAAAAAAAAACTTGTAAAAGATTTTTTTTTTTTGGGGGGGGGGGGGTGTGTTTTTTTTTTGTGCGACCAAAGTCGGGTATCTCGATAGTTACATTCACAGATTAGAAATACGTACATTGAAAAGTTTATACATAAAAACAATTAAAATGTATTAATGAAGAGTAAAATTTTACTCCCCAAAATGACAAGATGATAATAGTTTGATAGTTCAGGGACACAAATTTCCAATTTTTGTAGAATATTTTTATTGTGGTATTGCAGTAGGACTACATAAATATTGAAAATGTTTTGGTAGACTTAATTTCCAGTGATATAGTTAATTGAATTTTGATTGAATAATAAAATAGTTTCGACTTGATTCATGTTTTCATTTTTTGGTATTGTAGTAACTTATCTACAGCTGTACCGCGGTCAGACAAAAATGTAGTTAAATGTCTCAAATATAAAGTAGAGAGGAAGAGAAAAGATATAAAATAGAGGAAGGAAATGATAGAAATTCTAGAAAGTGAAAGGCAATATCAGAAAGAAAGGTAAACCGTAATAACAAAATTCAAAATGAAATAAAATTAAAGTACAGGTTTGCGATTGGTATTTACAACAAAAAAGGCAATGAGATTAAAGGGCCCCTGCCATCCAAATGCAAGTTGATACCTGTTGGTGTGCAGTCCTACATATATCTCATATTTTGATATTTAAACTTCTAAATATGATTCATAAATTATTATTTTTTTTGGAGATAATTTCCTAAAACTTGCTAAGCCCCACCCACTTAAAAAAAACCTCCAGATCACTTCCCCCTGTGACATCATCTGTCAGTCATCAGTGAGCTAGTAGCGATTTTGCAAGTGAAAGTGGTATCTAACTTTGTGAAAGCTGACACCTGTTAAATACAACATACAATACCAACATAGGAGTTGCTATGTCAGACATGCTGTAGCATCAGCAGGAAAACAAAGGCAATGAGGAGGTATTGTATGAAAGCATGCATAATATAATTGCATGCTTTCATACAATGAAAATTATTTCAAAAAATATTTTAAAATCTATGAAACATATTTAGAAGTTTAAATATCAAAATATAAGATGTATGTAGGACTGCACAGCAACAGGTATCAACTGGCATTTGGATGGCAGGGGCCCTTCAAGAGAGGAGAGTAAAAATTGACGAAGCTTGAGAGAGACAAAGAGAAATAAAAGATGGAGAGCGAAATAGTGAGGGGGTTAGTGATTGACTGATTTACGACACTCACACATAATGTATCAATATCAATATCAATATATATATATATATATATATATATATATATATATATATATATATATATATAGTAGATAGTGTATGTATAATACGCGCTATGATTGGTTAGATTCGCATCACGTGACTTGCAAAAATTTTGTTATAGTGCACGATCGTGCACTATAACTTTGATTTTTGCACGGGGAAGCCCGTGTTAAATGAATAGGGGATGAATCATTTGTTTACGATTGCTATAATTCAATTCAAGTTTTTTTTTAGTTCAGAGTGTTACACATCATTGGAGAGCTAACACTTGGAGTTCATTTTGTGAGATAAGCAACTTTTTTAGAGTTAGGAAATCAGCAGTAGATCTAGACTATAAATTTATAGACCTATAGGGCCCGGGCCTAATACACAATAACAGTTATAGATCTAGGGGTCTATTTACTATAACAATTAGCGCATGTTCTATTTATGCACCATTACTGGACTATATGAACTCCAAATTCTAAATTATCCCTCGTGCAGGTCTATTTCACCTCGGCCTGCGGCCTCGGTGAAACAAAACTGCACTCGGGATAAGTTAGTATTTGTCGTGCACATAATCCAGTATAGTGCATGATAGACCATGCACTATTTATATAATATGCAGCGATGGAAATGATGGGTCGATCACTGAAGTTAGGCATTTCACGCCATTGGCCTATGGAATTTGGTGCTACAAGTTGCAACCTCGTCGCCTACGTGATATCTATTTCATCAACTACCATGTTATTTGCTGCGGCTGAACAACCACACAGGCATCATAATTCATCTGAAACAGTCGGTTTCTGTTTTGTGTTTGTTTTGTTTTGTTTATTTTTTCATTCAGATGCCTAATTTAATGTTTGATTGATAAGAAAGGATCTTCTTGATCGAAAGCAGCCACGAGGAGGAATTGTGGTTGTCTTGACTTGACAATGAGCCAAAATTTCGGTGATGCCTATGATATTGACATTGTTATCACCCCTCTGTTGCCAAACACTTCTTGATAATGGCTTCAACGAGATTATTAAAAGGACCACAAAGACACAACTCTGTCCTGACAAATCACATATGTATAGGTATACAAGTGTAGGGAAGTAGCATTTATAACAGCAACTCTCGTGGAAATAAATACAATGTGAAAGGAATGAGAGAATTCTCTAATTCCTATCACATTATATATATATATATATATATATATATATATATATATATATATATATATATATATATATATATATATATACACACACACACACACACATACACATACACAAAGAAAGAGAGATTTTACATGCATAAGGAGCTAAACATTGTAGTTTAGACAAATGCATCACTAAACTCAACCAAATTGTTTCCATTCATTTTCACAGCGACATCTACTGGACAGATTGGGGCAGTGCTCCTAAGATTGAGAAGGCATCCAGATCAGGCGCTAGGCGGGAAACCCTCATCACAGAAAATCTCAACTTTCCAAATGGAATTACTATCGATCCTACAGGTAAGCAGTACATATCCTTCACGTTGTTTACTATCATGGGGTGCCTTCAGATTAGGAGTTCATTATATTTGAATAAAGACATACTGTTGTGAATGGATTTTAACCGTAAAAAGGTCCGGTTCAGTACCTAGTGGTTCTGCCGCAGTCTCTTAAGGGTTAAATGTTTTGGTCCAACGACCCCATTAGGCACTCAATGTCATTATAATAATAATAATAGAGATGGATTTATACAGCGCATCATAAACTGTACAGTCTCTATGCGCTTTACAATGTAAATACAGCAGATGACAAAAGACAATTTCGTGGTTCAATTACATTGTAAATAAAACAAATGACAAAATTTACAAGTTCATTTTTCTACATTATGATGATAATAGCATAACAAAATATCAGAATGGAATCAGATAATTTCTTAAACTTATTATTACGAGAAAGATAACAAACATTACATTAAAATTACAATTTGGTAACATAAATGTACTAACATTTTGAACATCTTTATTTGGTACTAATAAAAAATATATCACTGGGACATATCCCCCCAAATGCATACTTTGGGTGTATTATTATCATTCTTAATGCATTTATAACTTAAAATGCATCATCACTACGTTACTTAACGTTTATCTGTGCGGTCCTGTAAAAAACTCTTTTCCCTTTTCCGTCGTTTCTCCTTTCTTCCAAATAAACAGCACGAATTCTTTATTGGTGTGACTCCAATCACCCTGACCAAAGCAAGATCGAGCAGTACAACCTGGTGACCAATGAACGGACCATGGTAGCCACCCTACCGTCCCCATCCCAGCCCTACGGAGTGACCATTCACGGTGACTTCATCTACTGGTCTGATTGGGTCAAGAATGCTGTTTATCGGGTTGACCGCTTCGCTGATAACCCCCTAGCCGAGGTCGTCGGAGAGGGCGTCATGCTTGGTATGCAGGGAATCACTTCATCACAGATCTTTGAAGTCGGTAAGAATGATATTTTCAGCCTTTTACCTGTCAAATATAACATTTATTACAGCATATAATTGGTTATAGTAAGTCTTCTTAGATGTACTCGGGGTAAACACAGTGGTTATATTCTGCACGTATAAACGTATCTTTACCTCAAGGTTCAGTTCTCGGCCCACTTATTTAGTAATATGAGCTGGCGACTGCTCTCTATGCTTCAGTACGATATGTGGAAGGGAGCTGCTCAGTAGCTGCAAGCATCAACATGAACTTAGAAGAAATGCCTCGGCAGTATGAATGGAAAGTCACCAGTGAACAAAGAAAGTGTAAGGCTATGGTGATCTCAAGGAAGATTCTCCCATCCAGTTTGGTCAAAACATGGACTAGAACTGAAGGACAAGTTCTAGAGATTTTAACATCTGTCTGCTATATCCACAAACTTTTGAGCAAGTGTTACTGGACAAATCGCAGTTGGTCAGATATACTTAATGCAATTATCTTTCCTCACTATTTACTACCTTATCTTTATATCAAAGGTTTACTAAATACTTGTATCAAAATCAAATGCACATGTCGCTCATCACAGTTACAAAAAGTAGTCTCATGCAATGGTCCTAACAGCTAAAACAGTTGTACAGGTGTGTTTTGGAAATACGAATTCCTTTTATAAACCGATTTGGCACTTGAGCCAAGTTTGATATAATGAAACAAGCTTTCAGCATGCTGTTAACATGCTTTTAACATGCTTTTAATTAATCAGAAGACTCGTAAGAAACTTTTTGTTTTATTGACCAACATGACTATCTTTACTACTTTCCCCAGTGACGACGATACCGCCTCCAGTCACACAGCCTGACACGGGTGAGGCGGAAAAGAGCTATGTCGTACCTGCTGCATTTGGCGCTGTGGTCTTCGTTGTCGTAATCATCATCGCGGTCGTTGTCGGGGTCATCTGCTTAAGGAGGTCTAAAGAAAACAGGTAAAGAGAATCTAGAAGTAATGCTTATTCATTTATTTTGCTTAATCTGAAGTGAAACATGGCCTTGGGGCTGAAGAATCGAATAGGAATGGGGTCCATATGCCATGTGGTACTCTGCAGTAACATATTTTGAATAAAATGATCTTTCATGGCTAATACACCATTATCTGCTTCTGCTGAAAAGACAATCAAATATGGCAGCCATGAACAGTTTGATACTGACTATTGTCATTTTCCATGAAAACCGTGAAAAATTTCGTTAATATAGTGAATCGACAACAAAATTTATTTCATCCATTAAAGCCTCAGTCGTGTCAGTGGGCGATCGGTTGGCAATTGATTGACAATAATATTGGTGGTCTATAGGTCGACCAGTCGTTTGCCAACTAGTTGTCTTCTGGCTGCTTATTGGCTACTGACCGAAGGTCACTAACCAACCGAAATGCTCCTCTATAGCCGTCAACCACTGAAGACCAGTCGCTGATCGGTCGCCTCCCTTTAAACCATCGATTAAAGATCAGAAAAACATACGCCTACTGTTCGGTCAGCAAAAGGATTTCTATGCATAATCGAAAACCTCCTGCCAACCAAACCCTCGAAGAACTATATTTGCCAACCAAAGACAGCTTTTAGAAGTCTGAAAAAACAAACAAAAAAACAAAACTTTTCTATGACCACTGGCGACCGGTCGCCGCTCTAGAGTGGCTAAGGCTTAAATTAGTTTACTGAAGTATACCCTGGTTTTCCCTCTTTTACAGGAGACTCGCACATGGCCAAACGGGACAGCAGTCTAATGACTACAGAACCCGGCCGCAACCAACCAAGTGCGCCGAGGCACCCCCGCCACTCCCCGGTGGTCATCCGAACGATGACCCTCTCTACATGGATCTAGACGCTCTAAGACAGGATCCACCTCCACCCTACACAGAACTGAATCTGAAGCAAGCGGGAGAGCAATCCTATGAGAATCCAGCTTTCGACTCGGGCGGTGTCAACGGCAGTACATCACCGACGTTATACGATTTACCCGATGGAATGGCACCCTCACCTCCCCCGCCGCCTGGAGTGAGTAAAGATCAGATCACAGCGAGTGGGGGTTACATGCCATACTTGAAGAACAATTCCGAACAAGAGGGTCTTTATATGACACCCGATGGGGCGGCTGGGACTACAGACTCACTATATGAAGTCGCAAATGCGTAGCCACGAATCCCTTGAATTACCAGTATTTTGTATTGAGTAATTAAACAAAATTAATTTTAAGATTTTCTTAAAAGTCGTATGTAAACGAGGAAAGAAAGAAAAAAAGCTGAATGAAGTGTGTACTTGTGTCTATGGGGCGACGCAGTAGTATTATATACACACAAAAATGATAAATGTTCAACATAAGATGTGTTTTTCTCTGAATGATTGTGATGGGGAACACGTATCATATTTTTTTGTCACAAATCTTAGAAAAGCACAATTGAATTCACTAACAAATTAGACTCTTCACTTTATGTCGCATAAATCAATAGTACATGGCTATGTATAGGAAAAATAATTCAAATCCCTTTTTTTTATATACAATGAGTCACTGTAATGAACAGAGAGGGAGTGAGATAGAGAGAGACGGGGGGGGGGGGGGGTGAGACAGGGAAAAGAGTTATAAATACATGTACATTTAGCTCAACCTATTTTGTGTACATCTATCTCAAACCGGTTACACTTTGTATACATGTATCTTAAATTGCTTTAAAGGGCATATTTGAAGGTTTTATGTGACAAAGTTCCATTTCAAACACGATAAAAACTATTTTCGAAAAATCAACTCAAGGCAATTTCAATGGCCCTGTCTATCACCTTTAGAAATGTTCGAAAATTACAATGGCGTATTACGTAATCCGAACCTGATTTCTATGGGCAGTATAATAGGCTATTGAAATTGCCCTTGAGTTTATTTTTCGAAAGTAGTTTTTATCGTGTTTTCAGTGTGTAGAGGGAAAATTACCTCTGATAAATTTACTTTGTTTTCTGCTGCCTCATAAAAACTCTGGGGAAATTGCCAAAATTACCTTGAAATTGCATTTTCGAAATAAATATTTCACCAGATATTTGTTTTAAGTTTTATTGGTGTCTCAAACCCTTTTCACAGTATTCATAATTCTATTTAGTATCTTTAATGTAGATTGTAGAGCCTGTGAAATTATGTTGTTGTCATATAGGACGGTTATGCGTGGGTCACATTTGTCCGATAACGATAACGAGATTTTCAAGTAAAGGTACACCCTACTATATGGTGTATACGCGTGAGTATGCTCGTGTCGGTTAATTGTTGGACAGCTCTAGGGTGTGCCTTAATGGAAAATCTCCTTGTCGTTATCGTTATCGGACAAATGTGACCCAAGCTGAAAAGTCAATCTTCGAGATAAATTTGCCGAAAGTAATCCTGAATTATTTGTCATACCGTGTCGATGGTTTTTGCCGGTTTCTTCTGTTTTACAGTATTTGACGTTTAGGCTAAGTTTGGTCTGAAGCTGTATCATTTTATTTTCTGTCATTACCAGAATTTTAGAAATACATTTAATCTCAAAGTTTTTTGGATTCATTTTGACTTAATGAAGATTAATAAAGGGTGTTTTTTTTTCTTCAGAGAGATAAAGTATATTTAAAAGTAAATTTGACCTTTGAAAAATCTTATTTTAGTTTATTTAAGACGCAGAACATACTTTTTATAGGAAATCGCTAGATTTTTTGCGCTGGTCGTAAATTTTTTCCTGAACAATCAAATCAATGTTGATGTCCATTGATTATAAACTATGAATGTGATATGATTTACATTATTACTGTATACTCGTACTTAACATTTTAACTCAAATTATTATTTATTTTGTTTTTAGTTGTAATTTTGTACTACCTTTGGTTTATAAAGGCGCCAAGCTGGATTCATATTTATAGTGTTTTACTTTTAATTTCATTTCAAACTCTAAACTGTTTATTATAGAACTGTTTTTGTCCCGTTTATGTAGTCGTATGATAAATTTGAGGTTTGTGTATGAAATTAATCAACATCATTTCCCACCGACAAAAGATTAATGTTGAATCTAACAAATACCATTATTAAAATGCTACTGATGAACTTTTACTCAGACGCATTAAAACTTGTTTCTTCATTTGAAATTTTACTCCATGCAGGTGTGCCTCATATTTAATGTGGATAAAACTGTCCTGCCAGAAGAAATTGGTTTGCCATATTTCATTGTTATCAAGAGAACAAGATACCAATATTTTCTAATGAATGGAAAAGAGTACGTGTATTCTATAGAGGAGTACTACACAGATAAAATCTGACATATGATATATATTAACATGTTGGCACGTAAATATGCTCCCCCCCCCCCCCCCCCCTTCTCAGTCTGTTTATAAAGCCCACCGCACATTGGCATGATTAGCAGCTTTGGCTAAACAATCTCTGGTGTGGTCACTCTGCCGCCTGATTCTGGATCGTCAGCATACCGACAAGCTAGGTCACTGAGCTATCTCATACGCTGTCGCGTATAATGCATAACCTTTGGAGAAACATGTCTATTGCAATATCATAATGAATATTAAAACAAAAACAAAAACAAAAACAAAAAACAAAACACGACACGGTCAATTTAAAAATACCGCAGTCAATCCACCACACATCCATCATTCTCAGTACATATTGCATTCAATGACGTCACTACTCAAAACATATATTTAACATGTGGGATTGAAGGCAGAGATAAATTAGGTTGTTTCGATAGGGAGATGGGATTTCTTCATAAGGATATGTGCGCAATGACCGCGAAGGGATACAGAATCACACGGCACAGTGATCACTCAGAAGAGTGTTAAGCCAAATCTGATTAGCATCGTTAGTTATTATAAAATTTATAGGTGAAATAGGTGAAATATTTCTCTGATTTTTCTAATTTCACAGTTCACCTAACTACAAAGGTTGAATTACCATCTAAATCGCTAATGACTAGCTTTGCTAATGCACTACTGTGTGATGGGCTTTAATAATTAGCTGAAATTCTCTATAGATAATAGAAGTAGCCAAGAAAAAAAAACAATACAAATGAGAGATTTCAGTTTTAGAACGCAACCATTTGAATTTATAATACATCCGGAATTATCAAGCAAGATATATTTTGTTTACCCGAAAGTATTTACCACCGTATCTTATGCATAGCTACAATAATGAAAACATTTATGATCTACGTGCTAATTTTGATTTGATTTTTTAATTAATTTATTTATCTTTATGATCCTTTTTTTCTTCAAACATATTTTACAAACTGAATTACAACATAATAAACAAATGTTAATACATTATCAAATAGAGTAATTGCATTGTATAATTAACGTAAATGAATCATAAAGAAGGATTGTCACATAAGCAAAGCTTGATGGAGTGACAATCCTATACAAAAAAATTGGAAATACTAAAGAAAGGGGGACGAATGACGAATGCCTTTAGGCCTCTATTAAACATGCCACAGGATGAAGAACATAACGGTTGGGATTGAATGTCATAGTTGCATGTCCTAGGATCATAAAACCAGCATGTCAAAATTCAAATTATCAATTACCATTCAGAGCATAAGTTTTATTTCATCACTTCCAGCTCCCACCTTTCTAATGTCTTATTTTCTTTCTCCATTTGTACTGCCTACAACAAAATACGGTAAAAATAAATAAAGCTTTACTACAATTACTCCTTCCAATGTAGGCCTGTGGGAAAGAATCTGTTAATGTTCCTTAGAAATTAGTTTTAAAGGATAGGTCATCAATGAAACTGAATCTTACAAGATCTATCTATTGACATGTAAATGCGTATTTACAGCGTCTACAATGTGTATCGTCTCTTGATAGATAACAAATTCGTGCTAAATACGTCCCGTTATTAATTACAGCATGTGATCTGTGCAAATGTATGTTGAATAATAATGTGTCATAGCAAAATGAGTTTCATTCTATCATCGGATCTTAATTTGATATTTGGAAGATTTTTTTAAAATAGCAAATACATACATACATGAGTAGTGTAACATAGTTTTATGAAATAACGATATCATCAATATAAACATCCCATAAACTTAAAAACACAACCTCAGATTGTGGTTTCAGCTATCGAATTACACGGCTTGTAAGAATTTTCATTCGCTTCTAAAAGGCCATATTTACGTTAATGAAATTGTTATGTTTAAAAATGTTTAAAACTCTATGCAAAATGAATAATAACAAGACTTATGTAAAGCCCAAGTATGAAAACCTTTCGATCTTATTTGACGTTAAAATAACTTCAAAATATTACCTACACATCAACAAATCCATATATATTCACTGCCTACGAACATTACAGTTAATAGAATTTAGCTTTTACTATGGTTTTATTTCTACACGAGAAAGTAAACACTTAGGTCCGACACTGTCAAGCAAAATATATTTTACTAGGTACTCATAACTTCACCGTCATTTTTATTTGCATCCCTACAACAATAAACACAAGACATGATATAAATAACAGTAATAACGAAGGTGTTTAGACCTTCTTTTAAATGATCAAAAAAGAAAGAAATATTAACGCTTGAGGTTACCATATACTTACACGACCTTGGAAAGTAAGATCAGTATGAAAGAATTTTTATTATTAATTGTCATTCATAATATGGATTCAGGTCGATCATAGATGTCTTATTTTCTCTCCCCCACCCCTCCCCAGTTTGTATTTACTGCCTACAACAAAATACAGTAAACACTACAGTCATGGCTGGATAGGTTATCAACAAAACTGAAACGTACAAAATACAGTTATTTACATATATATATATATATATATATATATATATATATATATATATATATATAGTGGAATGAATTCAAACCAAAGATGACGCAGGATACTCAGGAAATTTAAGCTTTCGTCTTTCGACTTCTTCAGAAATTTATTCTGTCGTAAACAGAAGTGATGTCAAGGTCTTGTTGAATTCCTTGAATTCAAGGAATTCAACAAGACCTTGACAAGACCTTGACATCACTTCTGTTTACGACAGAATAAATTTCTGAAGAAGTCGAAAGACGAAAGCTTAAATTTCCTGAGTATCCTGCGTCATCTTTGGTTTGAATTCATCCCACTATGTTCTATATCACCCAAACCAAAGCGAATGGTAAAAGTAGACTCAACATCATCACATTAGTATATATATATATATATATATATATATATATATATATATATATATATATTTATTTATATTTATATTTATTTATTTATCCTCTTTCTTCCTACCCTTTCTCCCTGTCTCTCTCCTTACTTTTCTCGCTCTCTTTTACTTCTCTCTCTCTCTCTCTCTTCCTCTCTTCCTATCCTTTGCTTTCTTTCTTCATCACTGTGTGTGTTCTTTCTCTCTCTCTCTCTCTCTTTCTCCTCCCCCCCCCCCTCTCTCTCCCTTCTCGCGCCTTGACTCTGTTGTTTATTTTACGCTTTTTTCATTTCATTTCATATCGTCTTTATTCACCTCATAATTAAAAAGGTACAATAGTATAAAACTTTACAAAGATAAATACCTGGGCAACAACAAAATAAATATAAATATATATAAATATAACATAGTATGTGGGGGGGGGGGGGAATAGAACGAATGAACACGGCTGATGACAGGGCACTAAAATATTGAATATGAAAATGAGAACAGGTGAGCGTGGCCCACCTCCCCTATCTAAAATTAACCGGGTACTCCAGGCTGAAAACAACACGATCCGAACAGAAAAGCAGAATCAAACGGAATCACCACAAGAGTGAATTCGCCGCATCGCTCCGAGGAAACAGTCCCGCGCACGCTGTCCCGGCAAAACGACGTGATGGCCGAAGACGTCACCCCCTCCCCCTTTTCCCGTCTCTCTCTCTCTCTCTCTCTCTCAATCTTTCTCTCTCTCTCTCTCTCTCTCTCTCTCTCTCTCTCACTCTCTCTCTCTCTCTCTCCCACATCTACCACACAAAATCATAATCATTTAAACTACAAAAACATTTAGTCACACACATGCATGCACCCCTAACTAGGCCAACAATAACACCCTAACATAAGAGGAGGGAGCTCGAGAAGACGACGCCAACTGCCAACCCATCGCACGCCCAAGAAAACATGCGCAGAACCGCTCAATCGAAACAACGCAGAAAGCCCCAAAACGTCGTTCCCGGAGAAACCGGCAAAGTGCCTCGCCAGGACGACCCCACTTCAACCGTTCAAATCATTCTTACCCCCAGCCTGGATCACCCACCCTTCAGTAGTGTAGCTAATGCATGCAAAGAAAATTGATAATCACATTACATTCTTCCTTACTTAAAACCCAATCCCCATTGTAATGACATCTATCCCTAACATTAATGAGTTCCCTTACTTGTTCAGCCACTCTTTTATTCTCTACATCATTTAGACATGTATGATTCCAAGTATACATCACCTCTTTACAGCTCATATCAAACACGCTCTGTAAAAAGCGTATATTACATCCCATCACTGAATGAGAACCAAACTGACTCATACCAGCAATGTATGCTACTGCATTGTTGGAAGAATTTAGAGCATTCTTCACAAAAACAATCATTCTTTTTGCAAACCATAATTCAGGTGGTAATACATTAGCTATATGAGGGAGAAGTCTATTATGTGTTTGCCACGGTATTTTCCACACACGTCGAACAGCAATTCTCCATTGTGTGCACATCTTATCAAAACCACCTTCAAAAAGTGGATATAATTGTGAACCATAAAAGCTGGAACAGAATTTGTGAAACAAATTATTCCTTATGTATGAATTTGCATATTTAAAATTAGCAAGAAATATATTACACTGTCTATTGAAATCTGCAACACACTTATCAGCATGCACATTAAAGTCAAAAATTTTCTTGGAAAGTCTATGACCAAGATGGGTAACTTCATCCATCATTGAAATCTTTTGACCATTTAACATAATACCTGGATCTAAAACATCTTTGCTACTGCATTTAAAGGCAATCAATTGACTTTTAGCACTGTTAAATTGTATATCAAAATTGGATGCAAAATCACTACAGATTTTTACCATTTCTTTAAGAGCAGAAACAGAAGGAGATAACAAGACCAGGTCATCTGCATAAGCAATCGCACCCATATATTTACTGCCCATAAAACAACCTACTCCATTTTCACTCAAATCCAGCATCAACTGATCAATATATACACAAAACAAGCAAGGAGAGATAACTCCCCCTTGTTTTACACCATTCATAACAGAAAAATAATCTGAATATGCGCTGTTCCATTTGAGGCGTAATTTCTGGTTCTTATATATGTTTAACAATAATCTGCAAATAAGAGGACAAACTCCTCTCCTGCATAACAATGTGAAGAGTTTGACATAATTAACCCTGTCAAAAGCTTTACTAGCATCCAGGAAAAGACCATACACATTACTTCCATCATGGTTAAAGTAGGATACAGTCTCAACAACCATAGCTGTACATTGAGTGGTAGACATACCCTTCTTAAACCCAAACTGTAATTCATTTGTTATCAAATGGTCTTGTTCTCTATTCATAATAACCAATTCTAAAACCTTACCAATGATACTACCAAGTGTGATAGCCCTGAAATTATTTGAGTCCCCCAAATTTGCCCACTTGCCTTTGGGAATAGGAACAATAGTACTTCTACACAGTGTATCTGGTGAGTAACCATGTGAAAGCATTACGGTGAACAACAATGCCAAAGCATTACTAATAGCAGTTTTAGCATGAACAATATGATCAGACATAATTCCTGACACATCATCACTTTTAGAGAACTTTAATCTATCAATTGCACTTGAAACCTCACTTTCTGCAATAGTATAAGATGCCTGACTAAGCTCGTTACGGCTGAATTTCACAAATACATTGTTTTCTATTGATTCTTCTAAATTACTCATGTCATTAACATCATAACTTACACTGTTATAAAGACTCTCAAATTTACTTGAAAACATGTTAGCAATATTTTCATTTCCCTGAACACCATCAACACGGCCAGAGTAAACATTGCGTGTACCTTTATTAAACTTTTTGACCTCGCTCCAGAAAGAATGAACATTTTTACAAGTTATGGCATTTGCTATCAGATCACTTTTTATTTCCTTTTCCTTCTTCATTACCATCTTACATGCTTTATGATACTGCGATCGTGTATGTTTACGAACATCAAACAGCACTCCTTCCATAGGACGGCCGTTTTCTACCCAAATATCATGCCAAAAAAGTGCTTCCCTAAAAATATATATATATATATTACGCTTGTTATTTTGACAATAATTACGCACTATGCACTACATCCTTGGTGCATTTTTGTACTTGGTATCATTTCCTGAAGAAGCCTTATAGGCGAAATATTGAAACTTTTGTGTCCAACGGAGTTATTTATTTTGTGTCTTTGTATATATATATATATATATATATATATATATATATATATATATATACAAGCGTAAACGGAGTCTGGAATGCGCATTGTCTTGATACTTTATAGCAGGGGTATGCAACTTATTTTTTTACTGTTTTATGATTCGTTGTATTAATAAAATTGTATGTTGAATAATAACATGTTACTGTATGATATGAAAATTAGTATCATTTTATCGTCATTTCTCAGTGAGATATTAGGAAGAAAAGTTGTTTTTTTAATGTACAGTCAATAGGAGAAACAGTACCAGCCGGGTATGGTAAAATACCAATGTCATCAATATACCCTATATCCTATAAGATCCTATAAGCAAAAACGAGAGCAACAACAGAAAAATCACTGATTGTGGTTGCAGCTATTAAAATACATTCACATGGTATGTATGAATTTCATTCGCTTTTGAAAAACATATTAAAACATTGCAGATAACAAAACTGATTTAAAACCTACGATGAAAACCTCTGAATCTCATGTGACGTCAAAATGTCTTCAAGAAAATAAAAAAAGAGTCATTCCATACTCTGCCCAGGAAATAAGAGAATTTAGTTTTTACTACAGTTTTATTTCTACATCAGAAAATGAGATTTAATAACACACCTTCATGAGCAATGATCATAAGATCAGCATGTCAGAAATTAGATTATCAATCATTTTTCATATTAGGTGAATATCATTTCATCAACTCCATTCTAAGAATGTATATGTCTTGTGTTCAGTATCAAGATTTTGTTTCTTTTTCTTAGACTAATGCCTACAACACCATACATACAGTATTATACAGCTTAGAACGACTATTCCCCCCCCCCCCCTTTCTCTCTCTCTCTCTGAAAAAAACTGAACTTTTCACCTTACTCTCACTCCCATGGGAGTCACGTCAGTGAAAACTTGTTTAGGAGTGAATATCTAAAATCTCTAAAATGAAAAGAGCGATTTTTAAACTCTATTTTCACTCTTTTTCACTCAACCGGGGAGTGACGTCAGTGATCACTCTATTTTTTTTTTTTTTTTTTTTTTAATTTAGAGAGATACTCCTTCCATTGGAGGCCTATGGGAAATTCTGCTGATGTTTCTTGGAAAACATATTTTACACTATTTATCCATAGTTTAAAAGGATGGTTCATCAATAAACTTGAATCTTTAAAACAAATACGTTAACTTTATATACACGCGTATAAACAGCTACTGTAATGTGTATAATAGGCTCTTGGTATAGATTTTCTTCTTTTTTTTAAATCGTGCAATTTATAATCTTCTTCGGTTTCCCCTACAAAGAAAGTAGACCCTATTTTAGATCTTTTTGTCCTCAAAATATTTTTGAATCTTAATAATTCCTCCCTTAATAAGTGACAAAACATAAAGAACTAACCATGCTTTGACAAACTTCTCACTCCGTCATTTTATGGCTCTGTTATATTGCCTCACTCCTAGTATCAAACATATTGGACTGAAGTGATTCTTCCATTATTTTTGTTTTTCAAAAAAACTCCTCAATATTACATACGACAAAGGCAAAGATGCTTTAGTATGTGTGTGCAGGGCCAAGGAAGCCATATTATACCTCCTCAGTCTTAGTCGCAATGTGAAAGGCCGTATTGATATATTTTTCTCTAGATATGCTAGGTGAATAATTATAGAAAACATGACATTCAAAATATTGACAATTGTATCTTGTAACCAGCAGTTATTCCTTTTAATGTCGCTTCCATGCTTGTTTGCTCTAGTTCATAATCTGAACACAACATTAGGCATTTTGGGGACTTCATCAAGGGGAAATATAGAGGATCCTCTGATCTCACTTTATGAT
This sequence comes from Heliocidaris tuberculata, assembly GCA_025618425.1. Lineage (NCBI taxonomy): Eukaryota > Metazoa > Echinodermata > Echinoidea > Camarodonta > Echinometridae > Heliocidaris > Heliocidaris tuberculata. The sequence continues at coordinate 11,049,890 of CM046849.1, read as the reverse complement.
CTTAGTTTATTTCCATTTCTTAAATGTTGGAATGGGAAAATGCAAAGTGATCTGTTCACTTGGTTAAGGGTATTACTCTTTCCCCTTTTTTTTCTTCTTCTTCATTTTACCAACCAAATCATAATATTAGAACATGTGCATATTTATATCATAAATATATATATATATATATATATATAGTGGGATGAATTCAAGCCAAAGATGACGCAGGATACTCAGGAAATTCAAGCTTTAGTCTTGCGACTTCTTTAGAAATTTATTGTGTCGTAGACAGAACTGATGTCAAGGTCTTGTTGAATTCCTTGAATAATTCAACAAGACATTGACATCAGTTCTGTCTACGAGTACGACAGGATAAATTTCTGAAAAAGTCGAAAGACAAAAGCTTGAATTTCCTGAGTATCCTGCGTCATCTTTGGCTTGAATTCATCCCACTATGTTCTATATCACCCAAACCAAAGCGAATGGTAAAAGTAGACTCAACATCATCTCATTTCATATATATATATATATATATATATATATATATATATAATTGTGAGAAATGAAAATGAGAGAATAATGGTTGCGTAGCTTAAATCAAAGTTCCCCAGAGCTGTCCTCCCTTTTTGAATTTTTGCAAAGGTTGAAAAAATGTCTCCGGCGGAGACATTTTTTTTTTTGTGCCTTCAGCTTGAATAAGTTAACGTGAGCTGTATGCAATTCTCCGTATCGCATATAGCTCTCCGAATCCGAACGCATGCGGCGCTCTAATTTTTGGGCATGTGATTGCTGGCAACTGAGCTTCCGGGTCCGGCCGGAGCGTCATTGACAATGTGTTAGAAGACGTGGTCAGCCTAGCAAAAACTCCCTTTTGTTTCTAATCTAGCAAATAATCGTGTTTTTATACAGTTGATATTTAAATGGGATTCTTCTGTGAAGCCACCCAATGTGGGATGTTGAGCCGAAGATGCAAAACGTGTTTTCAGCAGAACAATCACGCACGAAAAAAGCAAAGGAAATATCAGTGTATGCTCACTATAGCTATAGACTGGAACCGGAAATATATGTGCCAACATCGTTGTCCCCGATATCGGCATCGGGAGCTGATATCGGCTATATGCGATAGGGAGAATTCAGTATACATCAATTCATAATGCAACTGAATTGCATATGTATGCCAGTATTTATTTGTGGAAGGTCGTTTATCATGTCTGTAGGGTCATAAACTTTAGAACAACAGTAAGGTCTCCGTGAAGTTTGAAGGGAGATAAAGTGGATCATCTCATGTTACTTTGCAACTTGAAATAACCTTTTAGGGAGAAAATGCAAAATGACCTCCTTTCTTTGTGAAAGACAGTGCTTTTCTTTTCTCTTTTTATTTTGATTTCATTTTCCAATTTTACCAACAAAACATATGAGAAAGAAAAATGTTTTTAAATCAGGTTTTCACCAAGGAGTTTGGTTAGTTGCTCTGGTGGTGTTGTCTTCTTTTCTTCTTCTTCTCCTATACCAAGTCTTTTGAGCAAGAGACATTTTTATATCGGCTTTTACCCGAATGATTTTTGGTGCGTTTTTTTAAAACTGGAATACTTGTCCTTTTTCTTTTCAAACCACATCTAATGAGAAACAGACATATCTTGATGTTAAATTTTCACCAAAAGATTTTTTCGGTGCTTTGTTCTGGTATTATTTTCCTTTCTCTTTTACCAAACAAGTTTTATGAGACAGAAACATGTCTTCGTATCAGGTTTCAATGATTTTGGTTCGTTGTTCTGGTGTGGTTTTTCTCTCCTTTTTTTTTTTTTTTTTTTTTTAATCGACAAAGTCTTCTGAGAAAGAGACATCTTTATATTGGGGTTTTATTGAAACGACTTTGGGTACGTTGTTCTGAAATAGGTGTCCTTTTTCTTTCAAATCGAGTCTCATGAGAAACAAACAAATTTTTATGAAAAGAATTTTTGATGCATTGTTCTAGTATACTTGTCCCTTTTCCTTTACCTACCAAGTCTTATGATAAGAAAATAGAATATATTTTGTGTTCCGTCTTCTGAGAAAGAGACATCTTTATATTGGGGTTTTATTGAAACGACTTTGGGTACGTTGTTCTGAAATAGGTGTCCTTTTTCTTTCAAATCGAGTCTCATGAGAAACAAACAAATTTTTATGAAAAGAATTTTTGATGCATTGTTCTAGTATACTTGTCCCTTATCCTTTACCTACCAAGTCTTATGATAAGAAAATAGAATATATTTTGTGTTCCGTGTTCGTGTGTTGTGTATAGTTGTTCCGTTGTTCTGTTGTTGTGTTTCTGTTTATATTGAACAATGCTTCCATTGGTAGCTCGTCGCCTTTTCTCGCCATAAAACTCTTGTCTGATGCAGGATGACATTACTTTTATTTCATTGAACTGTCACCGTTTAGCATCAAAATAATACCATACACCAAGTTTAGAGTGAGGCAACAGATTAACATTTAGACTGGCGCTAGTGAAGTAAGAGAAATAAATGAAAAGGACCCTGTGTAATTTCATTAATAGTGGACTTTCTTGATAATCATCATCAAACTGTGAGGTATAAACATTGGCGTAGACAGGTCCTCATACCTGGGGGGTATGATTTCCCCGAAGGGCCAGATATATATATATATATATATATATATGTGTGTGTGTGTGTGTGTGTGTGTGTGGGTGTGTATGTGTACGTATATACGTATATAATATATATATATGTATATATAATGTGATGATGTTGAGTCTACTTTTACCATTCGCTTTGGTTTGGGTGATATAGAACATAGTGGGATGAATTCAAACCAAAGATGACGCAGGATACTCAGGAAATTTAAGCTTTCGTCTTTCGACTTCTTCAGAAATTTATTCTGAAACAGTTATAAAGAGAAGATGATATGATATGACATGATATTTCTACTGACAGTAATATTAGTCCATCATTTTTTGAATGACTGTGTCTTCTCTTTGATTTTGTGAATTATTCTCTACGTTAGTTTTTGTCATTCCTTTCTTAGTGACTGTATCTTCTCTTTATAACTGTTTCAGAATAAATTTCTGAAGAAGTCGAAAGACGAAAGCTTAAATTTCCTGAGTATCCTGCGTCATCTTTGGTTTGAATTCATCCCACTATATATGTATATATATATATATATATATATATATATATATATATATATATATATATATATATAGTATATACGTATATATATAATAAATAGTATATACGTATATAATACATATATATATAAATATAAAAAAAAAAATATATATATATATATATATATATATATATATATATATATATATATATATATATATATATTACTCTCACAATTATAATTATTTCCGCGAGAGTTGCCAAAGCTGTTGTATATGTTATTTCCTTACAATTATATATATATATATATATATATATATATATATATATATTGGAAATACTGGCTCTAAGTCACTTTGGATTAGGGGCACATGTTATGGAAAATGGAAACGTGGTACTTATCATGGGGAAAAGGACACTTCAATTATTAGAAAAATAAATGAATGTGTAGGAAAGGTAGAAAAGGCAGTTCATCACAGGTGAAAAGGGGCACTTATAACACCTGAAAAGGGGCATTTATAAGAACGGGAAAATGTTCTTATGTAAAGTAGAAAAATTAAATCAGTGTCTATATATTACACAGAAAAAAAATGACTTGTTACATTAAAAGAAATAAAAGGGATTAAAAGGGGGGGGGGATGCTCTCGTTGAAATAGGAGCATTTATCAAAGGTAAGGTGAGGGATGAGGTATGATTATCAAAATAGGCACTTAAAAGAATATGGAACTGGGATTTACTAGAAAGAAAAATGGGGGTACTTATCTGAAGTTAATGGGAAAAGAAGGGGCACTGTCCCCACATGCAACGCCCGGAGCGGTGCCTCTGACCGGGCCTACATGTTATGATTGTCATTTCATAATTCTATGTATAGTTGGGTGATGGTGACACGGGTCATCATCATCCTCAATAAATATTGGGTGTGATGTATTCCCTCTTTCTCCACCACATTCGATTCCACCACATTTCCACCACATTTCATTTCAGTTTTGCAACACCCCCCCCCCACTTCATTAAAAAAAGATTATACCCCCATATCACTCCAAGATCAACACCCATGTTGTATAATTTGAAGTAGATGGTTTTCACTTTCTAGTGGTGTCAAAATATATCTGGAAAAATCAGAAGCCACGACAGCACTGTCGATAAATATTAATAAATTCACATAAATCTACAATATTGTACACAGATATATAACATTTATATTGAAATAAAGAATATATAACAATAAAATTAATAGATATAATATATCAAATTATATTTATCTACAACATAATATAGAAGTGTATATTTTCCACCACTTTTTTTTTTTTTTTTTTTTGGTGGGGTGAAACCTGGGGGGGGGGGGGGGATGTTTGTACACACCATCCCCCCACCCGAAAAGTTGGGGGGATGCATACCCCACCCCCCCCCCCCCCCCCCGCTATCTACGCCCCTGGTTAAATGTTATACAAAATAGCATCTGGATGTTTATCAAATCGACTGAAGCATGTGTTTCCCTATTTAATACATGAGCATCAAAAAGGATTCTTAAAAGGGCGTTTTATTGGGGAAAATATTCGTTTACTTTACGATCCACTACGGTAAACAAAACTTAGAGATATCAGGCATGTTGTTGATAATTGATTTCGACAAGGCATTTGATTCCATATCGCATAAGTTTCTCTTTAATGTTCTTTATTTCTTTCGCTTCGGGCCATCATCGAAAAAATGGATTCATTTATTTTATGACAATGCGTCTTTTAATGGATGGATTTTGAACAGAGAGATTTCTCACAGGACGAGGGTGTCGTCAAGGAGACCCTTTATCGCCCTACTTTTTTTTTTTTTTTTTTTCTTGTTAGCGAAATACAAGGAATTTTGATTAGGCGCTCCAATTATATATCTGGCTTGTATTTAAATGGAAAACCAAGTAAACTCCTAAATTACGCAGATGACACTCTTTTGGCACTTAATTGTACAGAGGAAGATTTGCACTAGATATTCTAGATGATTTTGATAAAATGTCCAACCTTAAGATAAACATAACAAAAAAATCGAGTGATATGTTTCGGGAAAAATAGGGCCTGCAAGAAACATTTAATGCCAGAACACAAACTAAATTGATTATCCGGAGGTTACTCGAGATACCTAGGAATAGACATTTCGGTTAACTTGTTAGAAATGGTCAATCATAATTATTGTGAAAAATTAAAGAAATAAAACGCCAAATTATATCACGGTTAAAAAGAACCTTAACTGTCCTAGGGAGGACAACTGTCGTTAAAAGTTTGTTGATGCCAAACTAAATTATTTGTTGCTATCACTTCCAGAACCTAATTCTCAAATTATGATAGACATAAACCATTCTTTTTATGCGTTTATATGGGGTAACAAACCTGATAAAATAAGTAGAGAACAAGTGTGTCAACTCTACTCTGAAGGCGGAGTTAAAATGATTAATATCTTTATTCATGGGAAATCTTTAAAGATATCCTGGATTAGAAGATTGTTAAGTGATTCTCAGGTAGAAAATTACACTTTCCATAAATTATGTTCTATCCGTTCTTGGCTCTAAATTATTTTTTCACTTGTATATGGGATCAGTTTATGGGCGGCCATTAGAGCCAAAATTAATGTGACTTCAAACAAACGAAGGACAGTCATAAACAGACAAAGGACGTAGGGAAACAAACAAATACTTCGAATACTGAAAGGTCCATGCCAAAGGAACAGAGGACATTTAGAAACAAACAAATGACGATTACAAACAAAGGATGATTAAAATAAACAAAGCACGATTAAAAACAAAGGACGATACGAAACAAACAAAAGACAATTAGAAACAAGCAAAGGACGATCATTTTAGGAGAAACAAAAAAGGAACGATAAGGAACAAAAAAAAAAGGACGATTAGGAACAATTAAAGAAAAGACGTTTCAAAGTAAACAAATGACGTTTCGAAATAAATAAAGGACGATTAGAAACAGACAAAGGACGATCAGAAATAAACTGAACATATAAGGACAACAGAGGCCCTCATAGTCTGGGAGCCTGTCCCGAAATAGTCAATCCACTTTATATATGAGATTTGACACTTTAAAGTTCCTTAGACTATCCATGTCATTCACAAAAAGCTTGTAAGCTCGAACGAAGCCGCCGGGTTTGGCCCCCAGAGCCCTCGAAAGGGGCCCCAAAGTCGGGTCGATTTCAACCCATCTATAAACTTATGCGCCAAACTTTGTCAGAATTAACGTGTCTGACTATACATTACCAAAACACCAAAACTGACAAAAATTTCCGTCGGGATGAGTTGTCAGACAGCCCCTAAAAATTGGGGCAAAATTTTCCCGTTAAGGCCCATGGACCAAATTTTGTCAGAAGGAAGAGTTATGGATGTACATTACAAAAATATAAAAACTTACAAAAATTTCCATCAGGAAGGGGGTGTAACACGCCCCTGAAAAAAAGACACCAAAGTGCCCCTAAACCCAGCTTTGCTGCCCAAAATGCTCTGGATGTAGAGAAAAACCACTTTTAGGCTTTACAACCTTAATAACTCCAAAGTATCTTATTCAATTCATGTAAAATTTACCTAGTGCAATCTTGAGTATTGTATCTTTCTTGGGGTGAAATTTGGTGTCAAATGATCATTTCAATAATAATTTCTTAAAGTGTAAAATTATATTGCTTTTTCGAAAGTAGTCAAATGATATTGTCAGGATTATGTAAACACATCCATTGTCCATCTGCACCTGTTTGACAAGAGATAAATAGAGGAGCTTGTTAAGTATCTGGGCTATGTGGCTGCCATGCTGAAATCTACCATTCATGTGTTAATTATACAAATACTTTGCAAGCTCTCTATGCCTTGCCAAACAGGCGCAGATGGACAATGTGTGTGGTTAGATAATCCTGACATTTGACTACTTTTGAGAAAGCAGTACAATTTTCACAATTTAATAAATTATTATTGAAGTGATCATTTGACACCAAATTGCACCCCAAGAAATTTATAATACTCAAGATTGTATTATGTAAATTTTAGCTGAATTGAATGAGACAGTTTGGAGTTATTAAGGTTGTAATGCCAAAAAATGTTTTGTCTCTATATCAAGAGCATTTTGGGCAGCAAAGCTGGGTTTAGGGGCACTTTGGTGTCTTTTTCAGGGGCGTGTTACACCCCCTTCCCGATAGAAATTTGTGTAAGTTTTTATATTTTTGTAATGTATATCCATAACTCTTCCTTCTGACAAAATGTGGTCCATGGGCCTTAAGGGGAAAAATTTGCCCCAATTTTTAGGGGCGGTCTGACGGGGTAACCTCGCTAGTCATAAGGGGCCGCTATTCATAAGGACCGCTATCCATAACGCGTGACTAAATGAATAGCGGTTTTGTATGAATAGCGGTCCTTCTACATAGCGAGCAAACCATAGACAAATTACCTCGCTATTCATAAGGACTTCCATTCATAAGGACCACTATTCATAATGCATGTTAAAAGAATAGCGGTTTTCTATGAATAGCGGTCCTTATGAATAGCGAGTGAACCTCGGTCTGACAACCCGTCCCGACGGAAAATTTTGTCAATGTTGCTGTTTTGGTAATATATAGTCATAAGCCTTCCTTCTGACAAAGTTTGGCGCATATGTTAGATGGGTTGAAATCAACCCGACTTTGGGGCACCTTTCGGGGGCTCTGGGGGCCAAACCCGACGGCTTCGTTCGAGCTGACAAGCTTTTTGTGAATGACATGGATGGTTTTAGCAACTTTAAGGGGTCAAATCTCATGTGTAAAATGGGTTGACTATTTCGGGACAGGCTCCTGACCTATCAGAGGGTGTTCTATATACTCAAGGCCAAAGAGATTTGATCATACCAGTATGCCCTCCGAAGGAGGGCATAGCTCCAGGCTATTTCAGAGCGCGTTGACCTCATCGATCTCTACCTTACGTGGATATCGCATCGTACGCACGGCTCTTATGCGAGCAGTTGATGCGGCCGCAGAACCAAAATTAGGAGCCCTACACTCAAATACATGCCCGGGACCGCGTGGGACATAAGAGTGCGACATCGTCTGCTGTGCACGATTCCGTTGTACTCCCATTCGAAAGATACGTAATTTGGTTTTTTACTTAAAAAAAAACAAAAAAACATAAAATGGCCTCTAGAATTTGTAAGGGTACACTTGTTCTGCCTGAATTTGCAGTTAAATCGTGGGAAAGACTTCAAAGTGCTGAATTATGTGATTCCTAAATGCATAAAATTGTATTGAAACAGTGCTGCAGCGGTGTTTTTCTGCGAGCCCAAAACATGGCGCCGCGTCGCGCTGGGTCGCATCAAATGAAGAGGGCGTTGCTTTATAACTATCCTCTACCTTTAGTCTTGGAGCCTTCCCGAAATAGTCACCTCATTTTACCCGTAAGATTTGACCCTGTAAAGTTATTTAGACCATCTAGTTATTGACAAAAACGTTGTCAGCCTGACAGTGGCCGTCGGGTTTAGCCCCCAGAGCCCCCAAAAGAGACCCCAAAGTCGGGTCGATTTTACCCAAAGTGCCCTTGACAAAACACTGCCCCCCAAAAAAAAAAAAAAAAAATGTTCTGTATGTATAGAATTTTTTTTTTTTTACCTTCTGCCTAACTCAAGAGTGTTTTATTCTATTCAGTTCATATTTTCATAACATAATTTTGAGTATAATAATCTTCTTGAGGTGCACTTTGTTGTCAGTTGGTCTTTTGATTAATAAGTTATTAAATTGTGAAAAATGTATCACTTTCTCAAAAGCAGCCCAAAATATTGTCAGGATTATGTAAACACACCCAATGTCCATTTTCACCTGTTTGACAAAGCAAAATAGAAGAGCTTTTCAGGTATCTGTGGTATGTGACTGCCAGGCTGAAATGGACTATTCATGTGTTAATTGTACAGATACCAAGCAAGCTTCTCTATTATGCCTTGTCAGATTGTCAGTGGGTGTGTTTACATGATCCTGACAATATTTTTTTAGATACTTTGAGAAAGCAATACAGTTTGCACAATTTAACAGCATATTAATGAAAAGACCAATGGACACCAAATTGCACCTCAAGAAAATGGTTACACTCAAAATTACATCATGTAAATTTGAAGTGAATTAAAATAAAACACTTTTTAGTCATCATAGTCAGAAGGTAAGAAAATGGTTTCCCTTTACATACAGAGCATGGGGGGGGGGGTGTATTGTCAAAGGGCACTTTGGGGTTTTCATTTCAGGGGATCTACCACCTCCTTCCCGATGGACAATATTGTCAGTTTTTATATTTTGGGAATGTACATCCACAGCTCTTCCTTCTGACAAAATTTGGTCCCTGGGCTTCAAGGGGAAAAACTTACCCCAACTTTTAAGTACCGTCTGACACCCCATCCCGACAGAAACTTTTGTCATTGTGTGTGTGTGTGTGTGTGTGTGTGTGTGTGTGTGTGTGTGTGTGTGTGTGAATTGTTTGTAATCATCCTTTGTTTATTCCTTTTCGTTCTTTTTTTGTTTCTAATTGTCCTTGTTTGTTTCGTATCATCCTTTGTTTTTATCGTCCTTTGTTTGTTTGAACTGTCCTTTGTTTCTAAATGACATTTGTTCGTTTGTCATGGACCTTTCACCATTCGAAGTCATTGTTTGTTTCGCTACGTTCTTTGTCTGTTTATGACTGTCCTTCGTTTGTTTGAAGTCACGTTCATTTTGGCCCTAATGTCCGCCCATATCTATTTACTACAAAAAAATTGGCTGACTTGACACCAAATCCATTTTGGAAAGAGGTTCTTTTAGCTTGGTCAGACCTGATGGAACTTTTTATCGATAATATTGCATGTCAACCTCCTTGGAATACCCCCCCCCCCCCCGGAATAAAAATGAATGATAAAGTAATATATTTTAGGTCGTGGAGTGTAAAGGGATTACGTTTTTGTGAACGACAGAAGTTGACGGATCTTTTCTTTCATATTATGATTTTCAACTTCGGTTTGACATACAAACTTCCTCCAGTACTATGGTCTATGTAATGCTGTTCGGTCAGGTTTTAAAGAGAGTACACATGTAATCCCAAAGGCCATAGAACCTATACTTCCTGAAGATTTGCACCTTATAGTGAAAACAAAATCTAGTTGTTCCCATATTTAACAGTCTTTTTTAAAATACAAAATCAAAGAATGTAAAAGTCTTATAAAGTGGAAAACATTCTTAGATATTCAGGATGAACGATAGGGTCATATTTTTAAATTCGAGCCTGATCGGTTAGGAGTGGGCATTTTGTCCGTCTGTGACATTGGATATTTTATAAATTATAATTTTAGATGGCAACTGTGGCAACCAAATTTTATCACATTTCAACTCTTTCAGTTATGGCCTTAACAATGAAACACAAAATAGCTTGCTTCAATTAAATACTTATTTTCTACAGGCCTTCAAACTTTCAAAATTTGTCAAATGTCCGTCCGTGACTAACCGATCAGCCTCATTCCTTTTCAGTCAGTATATACCAATATCAAGGTTTTAAACAGAATATTAAATATGACAGATGCATTGTTGACATTTCGTGTAGTAACTGATAAAAAATGCACCTTTTGTAATAACAGTAAAGAAACACGTGTTTTGCTTCTGTCAGTACTCTAATGTAATATGGTCTAAATTTGAGTATACTAAGTACTTCATAATACTGGGGAAAAGGTTATACTTACAAATCAAAATAAAGTGTTTGGATTGTGCGGTCTCAATAACAACGCATTAAATGTATTCTGATTGGTGTACGACGACAAATATTTAATGCCAAATTACAAAATCAAATACCTTCATTTGAGAAACTTATATTAGCTGTAGTGTTGGCAGTGTGACGACATGAAATGATCATCAATTTACTATGTATTGTTTTATATCATATGTATTGAAAAAGTAATTTTGTTACTTTTTCTCTGTTCATTGATGTTCAGTGTTATGCCATTGTTTATTCATTCTATTGCACTATCCTGATTACGGAGGTATATGATTATTTGTATTTGTTGAATATGTTTTTTGTAAATAAAGAACCCTGAGGAAGGGGGGGGGGGTATTGGACTGAATATGATAGTGACAAATAAGTTGAAAACTTTATACAACTAAGCATTCATTTTTTACGAACAACCTGTTACATTTTTTGAAAGGTGGATTAACGACTTAGTTTCTTATAAGGACGTAAGTGATGAAAATCAAATGATATTAAGATAGTTACTATCAAAAATCGAAATCCAATATCAACTTGTTTAGAGACTGAATATCTTTTTGAATAAAAGAATGTTGTTTGTATCGCTAGCAATCATAGTCCCAGATGACGTCATCATCAAGCAAGATGCTCCAAGGTGAATCCATCCGTCGGTCAGTGTGGTTGGTAGAGGGAATGATGCTACTCTACTCTTCTTCACATCACCCCCACTCATCACCTGATCAATCACACACGTCTTGCCCTCATCATCGAATGTCACGACATAGAGGTCGCCTGTAATAGGATCAATGCAGACATTCCAGATAACATCACTGTGGGGGATTTTCCTGTGAGCACCCTCTCTGTCAATGATGAACACTCTGCGATCTTGTGGAGAGGGTCGAGCGATGATGTGACCTGATGACAGGACACCACGCATCACTATATTCTCTTTACACGTGATGGTATCAATAATATTATCATCAGCTGGGTTGATGACATATATCTTAGACTGTTTAGCCTCAGCAGCGATGATCATCCCATCCTGGTCAGCAGCAACATACACCCCTGAGGGATTAAGCGTCCTGTTTCTTGGTATTGTCACGTCATTAATCAGCTTCCACTGTCTGTCATACACACTGATGCATCCAGTCAAACTGTCTCCCGTGCAACCTCTGAGTCCTTTGCCGCATACTACCTTGTCATCATTCAGCAGTGCACAGGACCAAACCCATAATGTATCACTACCGGTTATCACTCTCTGAATGTTTTTAGTATTCATATCTAACATGTATATATGTGTATCACCTGATAGTCTATCTCTGACGATCACATTGCTTTCATCTATGCATCCTACAATTTGCGGGTATGTGATTATATCTTTGACATTGATTGTATCGATGAGCTTCCACTCCCCATCATACCCATCAATCCTCCCATTATACTTTTCACTCCCAACACCCTTCACAAACCTCACACCTGACACTGTACGAGTGATATGTTTCACCCCACCCTCATCCAGTGGCTTCATTAGTTCATCAGCCACAGATGTGTTCACAAGACGCCCGTCTTTGACTACATTTTTATCGTCCTCGAGTAATGTGTCAAGTGTCCGTATTGTATTATCTGTGGTTTTTGTGTCATCTTGCAATGATTTCTCCAACTCACCAATCTTTCTCTCAATCTCTTCAGCGATTTTTTGAATGTCCTCCAGAAGATAACGTTGCATATTGTTTATTGGGTCTCGTCTTTCCTCTGCTTTTGTGTGGTTTAGTTCATGTCGCCCTTCTCTCTCCTCATTGTTCTCTCGAATTTCATCTTTGATCTTCTGAATCTCCTCCCGCAGTTTTTGATTCTTCTCGTCAATCTCCTGGTCGATTTTTGCATCCTCCTCCTGTTCCCTGTCTTTGTCTGTTGCAATCGCCTTTTCAATCACGGAATCAACTTCATTTTTAATTGCTTGTAGATGGGTGTCGGTGTCTCGTCTACACTGAAGAATCTGATTTGCACGAACTTGACATAACTTTAACTTTTCCATCGCCTTTTTCTTCAATACATTGAGTTGTGCTTTATTTTCCATAATTGCTCCCTCTATATCCTGTCGCACGCAAGTCTTATCATGAGCTATCATCGCACATGAATAACACAAAGGTTCCCTGTGTGTTTTACAATACAGTTTGATTTCTTCATCATGTTTCTCACAATATAGAATGGGCCCACCATTTCTTGCTTTCCCGATGCATCCTTCTTGGGAGGCGCAGTCCTTACAGAGCTTTTTCTTCTCCTTCACGCGGTACGTCACATTTGTGATCGCCTCACAGTCGTCTCCTTCACAGGTGTCTTCTGCAGAACTGAATTCAGACGCCATGCTTATCAGGGTATTGACCTGCAGAATACAGACGGAGACAGAGAAAGAGAAAGAGGGAAAGCAAGGGAGAAGAGTGAGAGAAGAGAGAAGAGATAGCTAGAGAGGAGAAAGGGTGAAAAAGAGAAGAGAAGAGAGAAGAGAGAGAGAGAGAGAGAGAGTAGAGGGGATAGAGGCAAGAATAGAATGGATGTGACGAAAAACATAAACAAGGCTTGATAAAGCGGGATGGCCAGCAGAAAATGATAGTGAGAGGAGAGAGGGAAGAAAGAGAGAGAGAGAGAGAGGGGGGGGGGGGGGGGGGGGGGATGGGATATACAGAACACACCTTCCTTTCAGGTCGCAATCTTTACATGTACAGTGAGTCCCAGAAAAAAACGAAACCTCAAAGGGCTTTTGTGATTAAGCTATGTGCTTTATGAATATGATTATATATTTTCCATAAAGTATTCTGTTTTGAATGATACCTTGATGACATCCATCCGTAAATGCATTACCGAGCCCAACGTTTTCAAAATGATATGTAAAAACCCAGTTGTGCCAGATTTTTGTTAAACCGTGATAGGATAACACGCGTACATGACCTGACAGAAACATCAGTTGTTAAATCATATGAGAAGATTGTTTTCATGTGCTTCTTTAATATTGAGGATAGTTGAATTAATGTTGGGGGTAAAAAAAATTTGTATATTTTATACGTAAATGTTACCCGAAATCGTCATAAACAGCATTTTTTTGAATTTTCAGAACTGCAACTTCTTTAAAGAGCACAGCAAGGAGATACTTGCATGAAATTAAATTGGAGGGCAGCTTCCATTGTAATAAAATAGAACAATAAGGGGAAAAAAGCACACAAAGCACAAAAACATCGGAATATTGCAATTTTGCAACTCAGAATGGGCAACTTTCCATCACAAGAGGGGCACTTTTTCATCACTCGAGGGACATTTAGTGATTAAAAAAAAAAAAATCTCGAGTATACGCCCCTTGCCAACCGCCAGTGTGTATGGGCCCATTTTTCCCCATGTAATTGCTGATTGGATGCAAATAATCACAAGATGAAAGTTTTGCGTATCACAGTAGTCATTCCCATCGAAATTTTGCCATTACTAAGACGTTCAAATCGGTTCTACGACCTTCAAGTTTTCTATCAATGCTTTGTGATATGCATCTTTTCACACCAACCGACAAACACACACCCTAACACACACGCACACAAGCAAACGAGCGTATATCTTTTCGGAATCACATAACATGTATTGACCCGTATTGACCTCATGTTAGCCCCAAATTCCTTTATTTATCTATTTTTTGTTTTAAAAAACGTTTTTATTGTAATATCATTATATTATCATTTCGCAATTCATGGCTGACCCTGTTTAATTTTAATTTTCATGATTCTGAAAAAGATGAAATCTTCAGATGACAAAAACTCAAAATGAGTATAGATTTAAAACCACAAATTGAAATGGAATGTACTGGACTCATAATACAATGACCTCAGAATACTCCCGTCCCTGCCCTTCCGTTATTTGACATTCAGCGTGTTCAGACATAGCTCGGACTTTGTTCAGGGCTAAACATCTTTAGCCGTCTTGTGTTCATAACAACCACATATACTAACACATCATACAGTATAAATTAATCATTCATCATGATAAAATTGTTAGTAAATGTAACATAATCATTTATATGCTCAACATGTTACTTACAGTTTTAAAGGAAAAGATTCGACTGTCTACGTTGTGGAAATGAAAGATGAGAATTATCAAAGAAAACAAGCCACATCGTCGGAAGTATAAGCCATTTCTGAGTTAGAGAAAATGAAAGTTACGTTGATGAAACAAACCATATAAAACGTGAAATGATACGTATGTTAAGAGGTTAATCTTTCAGTTCAAAGTACATTATTCGGTCTCGATCATGTGCTTCCGTCGTTGATAGTAAGTTGATCTAATCCATATCCTGGGATCGGCACCTCCCAAAGGCAATAATGACATTCTGTAAACGAGGGGGGGGGGGGGGGGGGGGGGGGGGGGGGGGAGGGAGGGAGGGAGAGAGAGAGAGAGAGAGAGAGAGAACGGGAGAGAGCAAAGGGAAGAGTATACGAGGGTAGAAATTGGAAAGTGATAGAAGAAAGAGGGGGTGGGGGAGAAACTACACTGAAAGAAAAGAACAGAATAAGAAACTTCTTTGACACAACTTTACGGTTTTCTAATTTTTATTACTTGTCTTTGCGATGTGCAACTTTAGGCGGATCAGTGATGGGGAGGGGGCGGTGTGAATATTTGTAGCGACTCTGTAACTTTTTGTTTCATAAGAGTGTCCCGCGGGCCTATCACGAGTCCCATGAATTCGGTCAATATTAATTTATCTACTGGAGCACCGTAGTATAATGATTCATTTACTTGACTCCGAATCATACAGATTGAAGTTGCGAATCCCTGCCAGGTGTGTATGTATTTTGCGACTTGTATTTTATTAAAAGTTGTCTCTATCGACCAAGGTATTAATTGGGTACCTGACAAGATTTATTACTTGAAAACCACTTTGTGCTGATAACGGTTCCAGAGTAATAATTTCCAAAACACCTTGAAAGCGTATGAAGACGGAATATCAAATACTGGCGTATCATGTGCTATACAAAAATGAAATATTACATTAATTAGAAAAGACATTCCCTTGTTAAGGGAGTGCAAGTTTACCAATACCCATATAACATTAGCTCGCTCATAAAGTCAAGGAAGTATAGTTTCCTATTATTATGAACATTGATGAAAGTAATCTCTTCCTTTTCATGTGACAAAGTTCACTCGACATCAATATACCACTTCATAACAGACACATTATTATGATAATCCAGACCTCAGAATACTCCCGCTCATGAAGTTCAAATTTATGGATTTTTAGAATATTATCCCCTCATTCGATCATGGTCTAAAATATATAGCCCTATGATTGGATGTTGTTGCTTGAAGACATAGTCCTATCAGCTCGATGACGATATTAAACGAGAGCGATATTTGCAATCAAAGGTACATCCTCGTACTATGT
Source organism: Heliocidaris tuberculata (assembly GCA_025618425.1). Classification (NCBI taxonomy): domain Eukaryota; kingdom Metazoa; phylum Echinodermata; class Echinoidea; order Camarodonta; family Echinometridae; genus Heliocidaris; species Heliocidaris tuberculata. Next base: position 11,033,698 of record CM046849.1, on the reverse strand, counting down.
GTTTTGTTTGTTTGTTTTTGTTTTTAGTTTTGTTTGGTGTATGTTTGTATAAAGGCCCCGTTCCATTCACCTCCATCTTAACGATATCTAGTCTTATAACGATATCTAATCCATTTATCGCGATCCGTTCGGTAGGACTATAGGCCTTTATTCCACGTCTTCTTTCCTCTTTGGAAAACAAGCAAACAAAGAAACAAATACCCCCCCCCCCCCCCAAGTGCTGTAGGACTCGAGTCCCTATTTCTCAGGACTCGGACTCGGACTCGGACTCGGACTCGGACTCGGACTCGGACTCGGACTCGAGCCACAAGGACTCGGTCTCGGACTCGGTCTCGGACTCGGACTCGACCAATGGTGACTCGTGACTCGGGCGAAAATCGGGCCGAGACCGGCAACGAGAACGGTAATTTTTTCCGTTTTCCGCTTTTAATTTTAGCTCCAAAAAATACCCCAAGGCACGCAAAAAAAAAAAGAACCCCGCTATTTACGCGCACCTTGCTCGACTGAGCGGTATTTTGAACATGAATTTAACATCGAAAGCCGTAACCGTACGAGAATGTGCCCAAATAGACGTTAAGATTAGTTGTTTTATGCTCGTATACACTCGTTTTACAAGTATGACGCAGACAAGTATTGCAATTGATATTAACCAAATTGGAGATGGATTAATCTATAACACACGTTTCCCCATAGACCCCAGCCTGGGATGTTTCGCAATATGGGCAGTTTCAAACAGATTACTATTCTACTTGTATTTCAAGCCAGTATTATGAACTATACAGTTTTGATCTTCTATCTTTTTACTTGCAACCTATGTTCCTGTGGCAAAAAGTCAAATGTGGCAAAAAGTCAAATGTGGCAAAAAGTCAAATGCGGCAAAAAGTCAAAAGTGGCAAAAAGTCAAAAGTGGCAAAAAGTCAAATGTGGCAAAAAGTCAAAAGTGGCAAAAAGTCAAATGTGGCAAAAAGTCAGCAATTTATAATTTTAGGCAGCGTCAAACGGTTTTATTACGGTTTAACAATTACTTTTGTTTTCCTTGAGTCACTTTGTCATGTAGTCAGTTTCCAAATGAATGTTAATGTTGCACTTGTATTACAAGCCATTAAGCCAGTTTAATGAACTAGCTGATGTATCTACAAGCGTTTTATTAGGGTTTGATGATTCACCTTTTTATTATTTTAATCCGTTATTTTATTGATAAGATTGACCTATTGCATGATTGGTGTTCTTGGTGAAATATTGTTTTCCCTCTTTTTTTCCATTTCAGTTGGAAACTTTCTTTTCTATAATCTGGCTTTAATGGCATTCAACATATTATTTTTGTGTTCTGTTTACAGGCCTTTGAAATGAAAAGATATTAATTTGTGTATCTTTTCTTCGTTGAGGTATCACAGATACAATACAGTCAACTCTCTATAATCACTGTGGATACAAGCAAAATACTTGGCCTGATAAGGCTTGTTCACATATGAGCCATTTGTCAACGAGACATGTACCTTGGCACCAAAGGAGTGCATGTTCACTTTGGTTAATAAAACTTCTGAAATTCCATCAGTACTTCAAACTATCACCGGAAATCTAAACATAGACATTTATCTCAACATTTCCAATTCAATTCTCTTACCTTCTGTCAGAATTTTTAGTGTTAATAGCTGTAAATCTTACTGAACTTAATCTTCTTAGGCAACAAGCGACATGTCACGGTGACAAATCACTCATTTGTGAGCAAGCCTTTTTACGACTACTATATAGTATTTAAAAATAGTTGTCCGCATTCGAACTTGAAAAGTTATAATAAACTAAATTCTCTGACAAATGGAAGATTCAATGAACCAGAAACTATTTATGTTATAGAGAGGTCACAGTAAGGCATGTATCATAATATAAATAATGTATAACGTAAAACGAAATTGCAGTTTAAGATGTTCCCATCGGGACTCGGACTCGGACTCGGACTCGGACTCCAGGACTCGGACTCGGACTCGGACTCGGACTCGGACTCGGACTCGGACTCGGACTCGGACTCGGACTCGGACTCGGACTCGGACTCGGACTCGGATGGGATGGATTCGACTACAGCACTGCCTCCCCTTATACATTTGAAAACAATGGCGCATACAAAACTAATGAATACAGTACCCTTTTCCATCCAGTATTCAACTCGGTTGATTTCACAGTTTCATCAAACCCCGCATTCAGATCATACCGGGGAAATGTTCAGTAACACTTCCCTGGTTATAGGAAGACCGTAAGGTTATATCATACCCCCAAAACCAAGTGAGCAGACAAATATTTACACATATTGGCTTCATGCCAGATATAATTAGATTGACATACATGTACATGTAGCTTCATAACAAACATCCTATATATATACGGTTTCAAAGGTTTAACGCCGTTTCGAAATTTCATAACACATGTATCGAGAAATAACATACTTCATAATCAAAATGATATATCTGATACTGACAAACATGAATCCAGTAATGGTAAAAAATTATTACGTCTCCTCTTTTAATGTAAAAAAAAAGTCTCTGTACAACTTACATCAAAAAGAAAATGTAATTACAAGCAGGGAAAAAACAGTTTCCCCTCTGAATATCTTCCCTTGAAAATATAACTACCAAGTATGTTATTCTAAATTTGTAGAATATATATATTTATTTATTTATTTTGTTTTATTTATTTTATACTGCAGGGTTGGCCTGTTCAGTTTTATAAAACTGCTTTACAAAGGCGCCCTGCAGTTTAACAAACATCATTCTACATGAAGATGCAAAATACTTAACAATTAGGTAACATTATAAACTACTAACAACAAATATTGAGAGTGGATAAATGGTAATCTAAAAGATAGATACATGGATAGCACTATTACAATTCTATTGCATCAAGATGTAAGGCTTTGCATAGTTTTTTAAATGTAAACAGGGATGTACAAGTCTGAACATTTACAGGGAGTCCGTTAAACAAACTGGCCCCGACATATGCAAAGGATTTTCTTTTACATTCTGTCCTAGCGTGGGGAAGTTGGAGGGGGCATTTTAAAGAATAACGTGTCCTATAATTTACGGTTCGTTTACATATCAATGATTCTAGATAAGTCGGTATTAGATTATTTAGTATTTTAAAAACAAGAACACAATATTGATATTTCATACGCTGTTCAACTGATTGCCATTTCAGTGTGTGTAACAAGGAACGTTGCGATGTATAATAATCTTTATTCAAAATCATTCTGGCATATTTATTTTGGAGTTTTTGTATCTTATCCATATGGATTTTTGCACAGCTTCCCCAAGATGTACCACAGTAATCAATATAAGGTAGAATCATAGCAAAATACAGATTCTTCATAATTTTAAATGACAGTAAATGCTTAATCCTCCGTATACAACCTATTGCCCGAGATATTTTACAAACAATAGTAGAAACATGTTCACACCAAGTCAAACCGGAGTCGAGCATAACACCCAAGTATTTGATCTTCTTTACATTTTCTAAAGGTAAGTTTCTGAATTTTATTGACAAAACATCATCTCCCAGTTTTTTTCTTATGACCAAATGCCATGACCTTCGTCTTTCGTGGGTGTAAATGCATATTATTCAAGTCTAACCATCTGCATATTGTATCGAAATCATCTTGCAAGTATTTCTGTACATCCTTTATTGTTTCACTATGATTAAAAATGGCTGTATCATCAGCATAAAGAGACATTTTAGAATTGAAATGCAAATTTACATTACACATGTCATTAATAAAAAGACAAAATATCAGCGGACCTAATATAGATCCCTGCGGGACACCTGATTTTATCTTCAAACATTCACTAGAGCAATTATTAACTGTAACAAATTGTCTCCTGTCTGTTAAATATGATTCCATCCAGTCGTATTCTTTCCCTTTAATACCATAGAACTTAAGCTTTGCAAGAATAAAATTGTGTGGAATAACATCAAAAGCTTTGCGTAGATCTAAGAAAATACCTCCAATAACATGTTTTTGGTCCAGTTTATCACACAAATAATCAGTAATTTCAGTTAAACATGTAGCAGTAGAATAAGATGGTCTGAACCCTGATTGACAATTGGCAAGGAGTTTATTAACGTTTAAGTATGTATACAGTTGATCATGTATTGCTCTCTCCAATATTTTGGACAAGGCAGGGAGCACAGAAATCGGTCTAAAATTGTCAATATCAAAAGATCCCCCTTTATGTATTGGAGTAATTCGTGCTGTTTTAAAATCTTTTGGAATAATACAAGTTTGTAAAGTCGCATTAAATAAATGGGTCAAAGGACCAGCTATATACTCTGCAGCCAGTTTAAGAAGCTTAGGGTGAATACCATCTACTCCCACTGCTTTCGAACAGTCAATATGTAACAGTTCTTTTACAACATATTCCTTCTTGATTGCACAAAATTCAAATTCACATGCAGGAATAAACAGAGTCTGCAAACTATTTAATAAATCTTCCGAGGAATTACCCGAGGGAGTTTGCAACCTTGAGCCAACTTCATTAAAGGCTTTGTTTAGAACGTGAGCTATTTCCTCGTTAGGTATCTGATCATTACCAATTGTGAGTTTAATATCATGATTCACATTTTTATTTTTCTTTGGTATAAGTTTCGATAAAACGTTCCAATTCTTCTTGATGTCATTTCCACAATCCTGAAATTTATCCTGATAATACTTCTTTTTCAAAATTTTATTCAAGTTATTAGCCCTATTACGGATATACTGGAATTTATTCCACCAAATTATCAATTTTGTTTTTCTAAATTGCTTTCGATAATAATCCCTTTGGCGTGCTAATGCTAAATAATCATCATTTATCCAAGGTACCCCTCTTTGTTTTTGACGCACTGATATCATGGGGGCATGCCTATCACAAATATTCAGCAGGGTGCTTTTAAAGCAGTACCACAATTTTTCAACATCAAAACCATAGGAATAAAATTCATGCCAATCAACTTTACTTACATCCTCTTTAAAGTTATCACTATCAAAGTATTTGAAGGAACGAAATTTGGTTATTTTTGGAGAAAGGGGTAGATATTTCCCTTTAATTGCAGTATATATCACAGAGTGATCACTAAGACCAGCAGTTTGGACTCCTGATTTAATGATATTGTCAACAAGTGGATCAGAAATACAAACCAAGTCAATTAGAGACTGACTATGTGGTGTGATTCTAGTGGGTTGAGATATAACCTGTGTCATCTGCATTGTAGTACATAGAGTTAGAACTTTTCTAGAAAGATTATTGTCAGTCAGCATATTGCAATTAAAATCACCAAGTAGAATAACATTGTTTGTAACTGTATATAATTTCTCAAGATTATGTTCTAAATTATCGAAAAAATCGGACTGATTATCTGGTTTTCTATACAATATACCAATGAACAATGAGCTACTATTAGTGCGTTGAAATTCCACCCACATTATTTCTAATGCGTCAGATTCAAGATCCAATCTTCTCACATAGGAAGAATTTTCTGATATAAAACATCCCACTCCTCCTCCATGGGTGCGTCTATCTCTCCTTTCAAACTTATATCCTTTGATAGAAAACAAACTATCAGAATGATCTTCTGTCAACCACGTTTCTGACAGGCCTAACAAGTCATAAGGGTTATTACTGAGCCAAATTTGCAGATCAGCAACTTTATTGACTAAACTTCTCACGTTCAGGTGAGCTAATTTTATACCCTTTATGTCGTTTAATGCAAAATCATTAATATCAGCTGACCTATCTTCATTTACACCGACCACCATATCATTACAATCAGTGTTGTTAACCATACATTCTAAAGTTGCATCGAAATCATTCCAAAAAGGTAATTGTTGCAGTAGACATTTTGGACATTGCCAGTGTTCAAAGAGTGCATCTGAATCATAAGTCTCTCTTAAGACCCGTCCACAAACTATATGTACCCACTGTGAGCATCCCGTGCATAACAAAGCCTTTTGATTCTTTTTTACTGATTTACTACAAATTGAACATGGATATCTGATCATTAAAAGCTATATTGAAATTAGATTGAGATTTGATTGTAGAATAAACTAAAACCATATTCTTTTACGATTACAGTAAATGTCTTCATTTTCTGCTTGTTGGTGTTGTTGTTGTAATAATCAAGGCAGTCTCAACGAGTGATCAAATCCACAATATTTTTTTTCTTAAAAGATGTATAATTGTATTCAAATTCAAAATTCAAAGTCGTATTTATTTCATTTCCAACAGAAAGAAAAACAATGGCATTACATGTATTATTACAGAAAATATGAAAAAATATATGTACATATTCATTTAAAAAAATGTTTTCTTTATAAGTGTTTAAGTACACTGTAAACATTTAACCCTTTCAGGACAGGAATTGTTTCAGGGCTAAATCGGTCACATTTTGTTCTTCAAATTGGTAACGATAATATTTTCTTTTAGTTCTACATGGTTCTTATAGGGTGTAATATCTTTGAAAAAATATACATGGTTAGAAATTTTGTCGAAAAGTTGAAAAAATTGCCACTTTGATAAAAAAACAACAACAATGATTTTGAACCTCTATAATTTGTTGCCAATTTAAGGATTTTAAAGCTTATTCTCATTTTTAAAATCCCTGGCGTCAAATGCATATGGTCATGCAACAAAAATGGACATAGTGGGTGCAGAAATTTTTGCTCTTTCTACTCATGCATCTGGTATTCTTTCTAGAGCTCTAAATCAAAAGTTATTCAGCCAAACCACAAAATATGGTCAATTGTTTTGAAAGGGTTAAAGAAATTCTTAATTTCTGAGGAAAGTCATCATTAATCCTTTCTGGATATGTTGCGTCCAAGCTATATTGTCCCATACGTTACCGCAAACATCTAAGATTTTAGTGTATCTGATTATTGCATCAAACTGAAAGCCCTACTAGAAATTGGATCAGACAATCTATCAAGTGTGTGTGAGTGTGCGTGTGTGACACGAAAAGACCCCCCCCCCCCAAAAAAAAAAAGTGTGTGCGTGTGCGCGCGTGTGTGTGTGTGTGGTGTGTGTGTGTAATTGGGTTTTCACAGACGTGTATCAATCAGATAATTGTGATTATTTACGTCTGGGGACCGACCTTTAACGTCACCATCCGAAAGACGTGACTCAGTCTCGAACCTGGGTCCGCTGAATCAGTTTATAACTTCCACTGTTAGCTGGATTTTACAAGTTAAGTCATTATGATATCTTTATGTCAAATCTTGTTCACAATGCCATAACAGAGTGGTAGACAAGTGGTCTCGAAAGTGGGAGGACACGAGTTCGAAACCAAGTGCATGCTTTCTTGGCCACCAGGTAGAATAAACCATCAAATCATACCAAACCACACACTGTAAAAAAAAATGCGACATGTGACATGTTTATTTCTGTGACAGATTTAAAACACTGCGACGTGTTTATATATTGTACGGGTTTAAGAGCTAAACACATGTGTTTAAGAGCTAAACACATGTGCCTATTTTTTTCATCTTTCAGCACGCCTTAGGTGTTTACTAGATAAACATGTTTACCTTTTAAATGGTTCCAATGTATAGGCTAAACACCAAATGTTTACACCTTAATCATTTAGTGTTTACACCTGTTTAAATACTAAACAGTGTGATTATGGTGTAAACACCACGTGTTTATATATTGTAGCTAAGTTAAGAGCTAAACACATTCTGTGCTTATTTTCATCACGCCTATAGGTGTTTATTAGATAAACATGCTTACCTTTTAAATGGTTCTAATGTATAGGCTAAACGCCAAATGTTTACACCATAATCACACACACTGTTTAGTATTTAAACAGCTGTAAACACCAAATGATTATTTTGTAAACATTTGGTGTTTAGCCTATACATTAGAACCATTTAAAAGGTAAACATGTTCATCTAGTAAACACCTAAGGCGTGCTGAAAGATGAAAAAAATAGGCACATGTGTTTAGCTCTTAAACACATGGGTTTAGCTCTTAAACCCGTACAATATATAAACACGTCGCAGTGTTTTAAATCTGTCACAGAAAAGTGTTTAGAAACTAAACAAATTTTTTACAGTGCAATACACTTCAATAATACTTGGTAACCTATTGGTCTATGGGATATACTTTAAACTTAATTGCTGGCAAAATTATTCAAATATATTACTTTATGAAATTTACTTGTTTATTCACAAACTTTTTGATGACATGAAACTTTTGAAAGTGAATGAATGACACCACTCATTATAGTTATTAGTGTTTTCATGGGTATTAAATTTTATGCTGTACATACTCAATTATTATGCTGTATAATGAACGTTCAACGTGTATTGTTTCAATAATACTATCTAATTATTTAAAGAAACTTACATCCCATAGACCAGTCTGTTATTCTACTAGATATGCTGCAAACAGCCCTCTTTTGGTACCAACACAACGTACAGAATATATGAGGTCAACATTTTCCTATACCAAGGCACAATGACTTTTAATAGACTACCTATCCATGTCCAAACTTGTGTATCATTTGAATCTTTCAAGGAACAATGTAAATGTCTAAGCTTTAACTTTTAACCTTGCCGACCCCCTCCCCCCCCCCCCCCCATATATATTGCTGTAATGAGTATGATGTTGGGATGGGGAGGGGGGGGGGTGGAGTAAGGAAGGGATCTGTAAATGGAAACGGATCACAAACCATTGATCCTTTGTGGTATTTTATTGGTTTTGATAGATATATATTTGAGTTGTGTATTTAAGACGTGATCCAATTTTATACTTGTTAATATTTCTAACATATTTCTCCCTGCGTAGGAGCAACTGTGATTGTAAACCAATTGTAAACACTGTATTATACCTTTTGTGCATGTTTACTCGCGTGGCCTGTCTGCATGTGTTGTTGAGTCGATCAGTTGATTTGAGGAAAGTTGGTATAAGTTAATTTTGTTTGATTTTGCAATTTCGAGTGAAAATATGGGATGAAATCATGGATGACACTCCAACCAAACGCGTGGTACCGCAATGGAAAGAAAATAAAGGTAAATTAATTAGCCTGTCACAGAGGACCAAGGACTTGTGTGATTTGCAATCGCGATTTAGTGACCATGCGAAAGGAGACATGCGTAAAAGAACCTTTGGCACAGCAACTTAAAGTATTAGCGGTGAGCACCCGGTTACTGCGCCCAGCGCAGAGGGGCTTGTTTCGTCCGAGATGGTGGGGCCTGTCCGCAGGTACATAGAGGAAGAGCTTGATATATGGCACACTTTTCCATAGCCGGTGGGAAGATTTACAAAAACGTCTCTCCCATTCAATGCACTGGTAATGGCTTCAACTTGTAAATCCTTGAAATGTGGTATTTTGAGCTTTTTCGCAGCAAATTCAAGGCTTCTGGTCAACCTTTCTTCGCGACAAGTCTCTGCCATGATGAAACGATGTGTCATAAATATTTAATATGAAGGCAAAAGTCTGGTCACTGATTGGTGAATCTAAAAAATTAATATTTAGTAGTAGGAGTCTGTCCCGCTCACTGATTGGTGGAAAGAGAGATGGGTGGGAGTACTACAGTGTCAATCAAAAGTTTTTCGAATATTAAGATCTACCGCTCCGGTAGATGTTTTTCAATAAAAATAAAAAGAATTGTTGTTGTTAGTGTTGAGTACAACGGGCAAGTGAGTAGAGGCCTCTGCGCTGACGCGCCTCGTAGTCTCGTTGGCAGCCGTTCTCGTTGGCAGCCGTTTACAGGGGAATGCAGCACAGGGGATTGCAGCAAGAGGCCTCGGCTAGAGGCTATGATGATTCTGGCTTCCCCTAACATTATTTCCACCGTCTTTAATATCATTATTTTGACAATCGTCCGTAATAAGCATACAAGCAGAGAGAGAGAGATATAGAGAGAAAATCGAGTTAAACATACATTTCACACAACATTTTCGAAACTCGGAATGAGAGAATTCTTGGTAAAGATGCAGGAAAAGCTCTCATTGGATGGACACCTGTAAACCAGAGAATTTTTAACATCCAGATTAAGCAGCAGACATGGAAAAACCACTGTCATCCAGGCATACGCGCCTACTGAGAACTCAGACGATGATGAGAAAGATGATTTCTATGGCACCTCGTCGGTAATAAGCATACAAGGAGAGATAGAAAATCGAGTTAAACATAGCCTATCCGACATGCGTTGGGCTTTCTGGCAAGTATACTCGCGTTATGGAGACGGACAATCGGCGAGGGCGTTAGCCCGAGCGCCTATCATCACTGGTAAACTCATCATTATTCATATATGTTTATCGTGTGTGTGACGAGTGTATTTTCATGCATGATTCATAAGACTAGCCTTATTTGGTGATCGACCTCTTTTACTCAACCAATCAAATATCATCTGCAAGTTCCGATTTTTTGGGACGAATCCATGTTTATATGGGTAGATTTAGGAGAATGAATACCGGTATGTAAATTCATAAATTTTATTTCTTTTAAATTCTTATTATTCTCAGCGTTAAATAAAACATTATATTTTAATTTCGATTATATGTCGACGATTCCACTTCACCCGGAGTTTAATCGAATAATTAATTTTTTTTAATCTTATATCTTCTACCTACTTTGTTGTCGATGTTTCCCTCCGGCCCCGTGAACTTGGACAGGACAGAGTGGTCAGCATGCATCTCCTGGGGCAGGCCTGGATGCAGGAACCGCTACAACTGGTCCCATCTCTGTTACTCGATTTGCATCATCTCCAGCCATATCCAGTGGCTACAGCTCCGGTTCATACATCTGTCGCTCATTTCACGATAAGCTAAATGCAGCTTGTGGGTTTCAAGACCTTAATTTGAGCCTCTGTGCCGGATATTTCAAACTGTCAATAATTTGTTTTTGGTTCGTAATCTCTCGCGAACGCCATTTTCTCGACGTCAATAAACATATGATCATTAATATTCATGAGTTCATGACGTTGCAGCCTCATCGTTCATTGGCCTGTTTTGGTCCATGTTACATAAATATTCATGAAAAGCTTTGCAGGGTTCGTAGATTTTCTACGAACGAAACAATGTAAATAAAAGAAAATTAACTTTTCTTATTCACCAATGATGATAGGCGCTCGGGCTGACGCCCTCGCCGATCGTCCGTCTCCATAACGCGATTAGTATACTTGCCAGAAAGCCCGACGCATATCGGATAGGCTAAGTTAAACATAGAAACGGTGTTTAACACAGTATTTTCGTAAGAATGAAAGAATTCTTGGTAAAGATGCAGAAAAATCTCTCATTGGATTGACACCTGTAAACCTGTAAAATTGTAACAGCCAGATTAAGTAGCAGACATGGAAAAACCACTATTATCCAGGCATACGTGTCTACTGAGAAGTAAGACGATGATGAGAAAGATGATTTCTATGGCACCCTCCAAAATGTAATTGACAACATTCCAAGCCATGAAATCAAAATCCTGATGGGAGATATTAACGCACAGATAGGACCAGAAAGGCGAGGTTTCGAACAACTGGATTCCATGGAACGACACCAACTCACAATGACAATGGAGAACGATTCATCTCCTTCTGCAGTGCAAATGGGTTCAGCATCGGCAACACCTTCTTCCGACATAAACTCATTCATAAGAAAACATGGCTGGAACCAGGAAGCTGGACATGTAATGATATCGACTACATTTGCATCATCAACAGATGGAGATCCTCCCTGCTAGATCGTGTATCTCTCATGTATAGACTTTAGTGAAATAGATAAAATGGATCCTCTGGATGTGGATAGCGACCAGATCAACGAAGCAAAAGTCCACAATGAATTAAAGGGATAAAGAATGGAAAATCATCAGGTACAGACAAAATTACCAGGTACAGACAAAATTACCAGGTACAGACAAAATTCCCCTGAATTGCTCCAAAATGGCAACCAAGAACTAGAACGACAGCTCCAACATCTTTTGATGGGAGCAGGAGAAAGTGCCTGAAGATTGGAGGAATGAAAAGATAATCACGTTACGAAAGAAAGGTGATCTAAACAACTGCAATAAATGGAGAGGTATCACACTACTCTCAGTCCCTGGCAAGGTATTCTGGGCAGTGCTCCTCAATAGGCTGAAAGACAGTGTTGACCTAAGAATGCGTGAAGAGCAGGCAGGATTCCGCAGTGGCGGATCATGCGGTTGACAGATACTTACCCTAAGAAACATTATTGAACAGAGTACTGAATTCAACTTCAAGCTATATATGAATTCCATAGACTTTAAAAAAGCTTTTGACAGTGTACACAGAAAGTCATTATGGGAAACTGCACAAGCCTATGGCATTAACAAATTCCAGAGTTTATATATGGACTCATGCTGCAGTATCAGGTCAGATACCAGTCACACAGACTACTTCAGCATTCTATCAGGAGTACATCAAGGCTGCATTATCACCATTACTGTTCCTGATCAACATCGACTTTGTAATGTCATACAGACTAGGCAAAGCAAACTCTGTATTTAAAAGGCCTTGACAAAATCTGGAAGTCAAGGGAGATCGCCCTCAAAAGCATAGTTAGGCTGTATACTACTCTTGTCACCACAGTTGCCACATAATGCCAGTGAGACGTGGAAGATGACAGATGAGGCAACACTCAAGCTAGATGTTTTCTACCAAAGATGTCTCCGGAAAAAAACAACAACTAGGCATCAGCTGGAAAGACAGATTGACAAACTAAGAAGTTTTGTCACGATCTAAGATAAGAAAATTAAGAACAATAGTGAAAGAAATACACCTAAAGGTCCTGGGTCACACTTTTAGAATGGCAGTAGAAAGACGCCCCAAAACCGCCCTAGAGTGGAAGCCAGAGGGGGGCAAAAGAAATGGGGAAGACCTGTGACTACTTGGGCAAAAACAGTGAAAAGAGACCTGCAGGAAATGGGATTGAGATGGGAGGAGGCGAAGACTTTAGCGGAAGACCGAACAAGATAGTAAACAACTGTTGCTGCTCAATGCTCCGCAAGGAACAGGAGGAACTAAGTCTAAGAAAGTTTCAAGAATGACGAGATTTAGAGGGAAAGTAATAAAGAGACGGGAAGGGAAGAGAGAGGGCGGGAGGGGAGAGAGAAAGAGAGAGAGAGATAAAGAGGAAGGTAGAAAGAGGAAGGGAGATACAGAGAGCCTAAGAGGGGCTGGGAGAAAGAAAGAGAGAGAGAGAGAGAGAGAGAGAGAGAGAGAGAGTGGGGGGGGGGGGGCTACATTAAGCACGTATCCCAACGTTTGTTTTTTATGAATCAATTATTATCAACATTGCAAATAAATAATACCTCTTGAACTCTGAAAAAGGGTGTATAATTTTTCAATTCTACAAAAAAAATTTAAAAAATAAAAAATTACTGTTTCATATAATATTTCATTCACTTTAAGAGGGTTAAACAAGCCTCTTGAAGTTTGATAGAGTTTTTTTTTTGGGGGGGGGAGGAGGGGGTCATAATAACAACAACAACAAAACACTCTTTAAAAGATACAAAGGATATTAAATAAATGCACACTTACATTTTAAATGACCCGAATTGACATTTCAGAAAAGGCTAGAGACATCGACCTGTCCACAATAGGGGGCAGGAAGCGTATGCCCCTCCTATTTTACCCAATCCCATATAGCATTCATACACCATACGATCAGTCTGCGATCCAATTTTGGGAAAAGAAAATGTAATAGCATTTGATATGAATATTTAAACACATTAAATCTTTTTGATTGAGGTTCTGAATAGTCATATAGATAGCGAAATCGAAATACGGCCTCTTCCAAGCCGTTTAGTCGGAGGAAAGGCGCTCCGAATCGTAGTGACGTCAGAGCAGTCATACGATTTGAAGCTTATTTGGCCTTTATTCTGGGTAGGAGAATGTGCACTGTAAATGTGGGTTACATCGTAACTGGTAAGGCGCTATATAAGAAACAGCTATTATTATTATTAGGAGGAGGCTGATTACGCAACATATTCATAGGTCAGGATTCGTATTATTGTTCAGAACCTGACTCAGGAAGATTTTATTTGTTTAAATGTCCATACTTAAAGATATCGCGATTTATTCAAAAAAAATCGGATAGCATTCGATGATCGTATAGTGTGCGGTGGGCTTCAAGGCAATACGGTTGTGCTCTCGTCCCATATTTTCGGGCCAGTCCTAAAAAATATGTAAATGTTTATATCATGCCTAGCTATGCCGGATGCGCCCCTTAGAAACCAAGAATTGACAACTGAATGTTAAAATTCATATTAATTTCTTTTTGACAAAAATGGTATAATGTGTTTGGTGATAGAAAAAAAAGGCAAACACAACAAAGAAGGAGGTAAATACCCGAAAAGCGGAGCCTGTGTTGGGCAGGGGCGGACTGGAACTAAAATTCGAGTGGGGAATTTCGGAGTGACCTGCCCTTTTTGTTGTTAATCGGCCCTTTTTTGTATGACAGGAGCTTTACTCCAATTCCTCACTCGCTGTTTCATGGACTTGAAAAAATGACTTTTGTATTTTTATAGAGAGGAAACGACAAGATAAAAAGGACGACGATGTTTCTAGATTATAAAAATGGGGGACTTAAAATGATGAATTTTGAATTGTTGATTAAAGTTCAAAGAATAATGTGGGTAAAGAGACTATTAGGCCCGGGGGGGGGGGGCACTCAATTTTTTTTTCAGACGGGGATGTGCCGCAGCCGCCCTTCTAAAAGGGGGTCTAAGGAACTGACCAGAAGCGAAAAACATAGGGTCTTTGGAACGATGGATCTATACCCAGCTGAGCAACAAAAAAAAAAAAAAACATGGTCTGTGTGGGGATTCTATATAGGGCATGCATATATGCAATTGCGCGCGCAAGTGAATGGACGTACGTACGCGAGAGCTATGGAACGGGGCGCTCCGGGGGAAACGGAGAGAGAAGACCGCTTTTGTTCCGGGCGGATATCTTAAGAACGCGTGAGAAGGGTGAGAACGGCAGTTTATGGAAATTCGGATATTCTGAGAACGGCGATCGGCCGTTGAAAAAGGGGGTCGTCAAAGCGGCACATACCCGTTTGTCCAATATATTGAGTGCCCCCCCCCCGGGCTATTAGGTGGGGACCAGCAAATGAAATGGAAACAATATTTTGATTATTGTACTGGGCATATAGGAGGGAAATTCATTTTCTTCTGTAATTATGAAATTAGACAGCTCAAGCTATACCGCCATTTTATTTGGACCTATAGAGACATGGTTAGAAGTTGGAGATTTGAGACATATTGTTTCAGTTATAAAGGTAATGAAGTTATTTTTAACAACAAACATATACTGTTTTCGAGGTTTTCCATTCTGTCATGTAGATTTAATTCAAAAGGCATAGTGAGATTGGAACATATTGTAGATAAAGATGGTGAATTGAAAACAGATGCATATTTTAATAGTAGAGATCTTAGTTCATGGAATATATTGCAGGTAAAACACATATTTGAGAAAATTTCCTTTAGTTAGAAAAGGCAGATGCATATAACAGATGAAAGGGATGAAGGGATGAGGTATTGTGTTGGGATGTGCGGGTATATCTGTCTGTCTGTCTCTTTTTTTTCCCTTCTCTCTCTCTCAAATTTCATTTTTCTTTTTTTTTTCTCCTTTTTATCTTTAATACATTTATCTTTCAGTGAAAAAATAAAAAATAAAGAAAGTTATATTTAAGGTATATTTTCAGTTGTATAAATTCTTTGTGCGTCCATGAATGTATACATTTTTGAGATAACGCAAAGGTATATATATTCAGTTGTATATCTGTATAATTACAGGTAAGCTGAGATTTTAAGGGAATTACAAGTACATGTATGTGTAAATTCTTTGTTCTTCCATGAATGTATACATTTTCCCAAATATATATACATGTATATATGTGTGTATATATGTATATATATATATATATATATATATATATATATATATATATATATATATATATATATATATATATTTACTTGTAAATTGTAAAAGTTTCCGTTTATACTTTATTCATGATTGTGATGTTTCTATTTTTGTATATTTGTTGAATTTCACTGAAAAAAATGAATAAAAATAAAAGAATATTTAAAAAAAATGAATAACTTGCTAAATACTTTTTGCATTATTAAAGTAATTGCTGAAGTTGACATTTCAAGCAAAATTTACCTTGCAATCTCTTCTTTAGGAACTTTTTGGAGATGTACGTTGCCGAGATCTTGTAACCCCCCCCCCCCCCCCAGTATTTTGAGCCTCAGACAAAGCTCGAAATCCCCGGACGAGAATCTATCAGCTAATGTATGTTAATCATTACCATACAGTGTATTGTCAATAATTATGATATTCTCACAATCTTACAGAAAAATAATCTCTTTTCTAATGTTTAGAAAATATGCAACGAGAAATCCATAAGCCGCTTTCAAGCTATCGAAAATGAAAATTTTGTTCGTGAAAGGAAGCACGTATAACGTTAGAGGTTAATCTTTTAGTTCCAAGCATTTATTTGTTCTCGATCATATGCTCCAAATTTTGCTGATAATATAGATGACTGATTTCACTAGTGTATGAAAAATAAATAACAAGAATCTCAGGCTAGGCACCTTATCGTTGCAATCATGACATTTTGATGACTGAGAGAAAAGAAAGAGAATTCATGGTGATTTTCCCATTAGTTAACACCTTTGTACTCTACTTTGGCTTCGAACTATGTTGTAAAAACAATTAAGATATGTTAATTGGAATGAAAACATATATATGTTTTAATTGGAATGAAAACATATATATGAATCATTAAGTTCTCAAAAAGTATTCACCCCAGAAGGGGGCGATGGGCAATGATGAAGATATAATTGAAAGGTAATTTGCATATGAAAATATTATAATTAATGATAAGACGAAAGTGGTGGGACAAAGCAGGGGCGGATCCAGGATTTTGTATAAGAGGGGGAACACAAATGCAGGTTTGTCAACTTTTGGAAAAGGGAGACCCGTATTTTTTGGGTCTCGCCAGCTCTCGAAAAGTCGCTCAGTGGGGGGTCGACAAGTTCCCCTCCATAATTCTCTGACAAGCAAAAAAAAAATTAAAAAAATAAAAGGTTTTCGTTCTAAAAGGGGGACACAATCGAAAAAAGAGGGCCGCAAATGCATACTTTTCTTTCAAAGGGGGGGGGGGGCCCTCAGCATAGTTTTAATTATATTTTTTTGTCCCATGCACCGCCTGGGTAAAGGAGGTGTGATTATTTTGCTTTATATTCCAATTCGACAATACTTCAAATTCACCACATTGACCATCTATATATGTAAAAACTGTAGTACAGTATTTATTGATTATTAATCCATACAACAACTCATGAATACATCTTGACCCCACCGCTAATGCACTTGAACTTCACTTGCACTGCACCCTCATGACCTCTTTTCTTCAATTTTTTAGTTCTATGTCGCTTTTTTACTTTGTGGTCGCCATCGACATCAAGCAACTCGCTCATGATGACGGTCTCATACGTTCACAAATCCTGTTAATTGTAAAATGTTAATTTTTCATATACATATTTTCTTTGTATTTAGAAGTAAACTATTAATGTCTGAAAATGTGTTTATATATTTTTCTGTTATATTACATTATTTTGTACCATGCTATTGAACGCAGAAAATAAAATCAATCAAACAAACTTCTTCAAAATTTATCATGACATACTTACATCCACATTTTCTTGGCTAATTGATGATAACAGTAAAATCAATGCTCTAAAAACCAATATCGTCTCTGTGTTAACTTTAGTCTTAGCGTGTATTGTGAAGTGGCCTATCCGAGGGGGGCAGCGGGGACATGTGCCCGGGCTACATGGGGGCAGATAAAGGGTTAAGCTCTTCTTATATACATGCATAAATAAATAAATATATATGTAAAATATATATATATATATATATATATATATATATATATATATATATTGAGCCCTATATTATGGAGAGTAGTATTATAAATATTTTACATGTCACAAGAAACCTTTCAATCTGAGAAGTCAGAGCTTGTGGTAACTCGCCTGCGCGGTCAGTAAAAGTTCGAACCGTCTGCAACACCGGCAAGCTTGTCTGCATTTTGACTGTTTGCGTGTGTGCTAAACTTCCGCTGAGTCGAAGGGGGTAATTCCCCTCGGTCAGGAATCGCTTCGCAGGAGAGGGGGGAAATTATGAGTAATTACGAATGTATGTGATATCATATTTGTGTACATGTGATTCACAGACGGTGGCTAGTGACGAATTTGGACTGAAAATGACTCAGGTTATCGCATTTTGGGAAGTTTGCATCACCTTTTGTCCATTTTGACCATTTTCATCCATTTGACAGAGGGAGAGAGAAAAGAAAGTGAAAGAGGCAGTGGAAAAAAGAGAGGGGGAGGAGGTGGAAGACAGATTAAGAGAGAGTAAAAGAGATCGAATTAAAGAGAGGGGGAGGGGGAGAGAGAGATATATAGAGAGAGAAAGACGGAGAAAGTTGTGTAGAAACTGACACATGCAGAGTGAGATATATAGAGCGAAGGAGAGAGATAGATCATGTAAATAGAAACAGAGAGAGAGAGAGAGAGAGAGAGAGAGAGGAAGAAAAAGAAAAAAGTATCATACAACAAATTACTTAAGCACAGTCTACTATTATTTAATATACATTTATATTTATATTTATTCCATATTTCATTTAGTCTATTTATTATTTAATAATAAATATAATAAAAGCAAAGAAGAGTGGTATAATAAGAGAAGTGCCTATAAAACAAGGATATAATGAGGTAATAAACAAGAAGGAATAAAATACGAACTCCTCGTCAACACAAAATCACTGAAATGAACATAGAGTAAGGCTAAAGAAGAAACAGCATAAACATGGCATTCTAAAACAGTGAAAATAAGAGCGTGCTCTGTTTGATCATATTGTTTGGGGAGAGTCGGAGATCCAAAATATAATTCTCTTGTGTACTGTCAAACCAATTTCCTTGAAGTAGTTATGAATAATGCAACCACCTCCATCCAGCAAAGTTTGACCAGAATACCCATGGTAACACTAAACCCTCATTCACACTTCAAATATCATATTGATATACTTAC
This sequence comes from Heliocidaris tuberculata, assembly GCA_025618425.1. Lineage (NCBI taxonomy): Eukaryota > Metazoa > Echinodermata > Echinoidea > Camarodonta > Echinometridae > Heliocidaris > Heliocidaris tuberculata. Next base: position 11,014,617 of record CM046849.1, on the reverse strand, counting down.
CATGAGTAACAATACTGAACTTACAAATCGAAACTCTATGAACAAGGCTTCAGGATCTTGCCGATTTTTAAAAACATTTTATTACGAGCTCGTTTTCCACATATTCTCTCAGCCACCAAAAGCTTAACGTGCATTTGTATAGCATCGAAGTTAAAGTGACAGACTGGAGATCCTAACGTGAATCATTATTGGGTGTTATTGTAAGTTGTTATACCGACTTAAATTCAATATCAGGATCAAATAAGAAATTATGGTTTGCTATCGGAAATCAATCATTGCTTTAGGCCGGCTGATGTATGTTTACTTTGCATCTTTAAGAGCGGTCAGTTCAGAGAGTTTGGTAGATATGGCGGCCGCTATGACCAGTGCTAGTAGCCAGGTAAGGACACATTCTTTTAAACCAGGATTATTTTCAATTAAAATATCTTGAATTATGATATCAATAGTTCATGTGTCATGCACACGTTGCTGTGTCAATCACATTCCCTTTTTTCGCGGATGGATTGCAGACAATTTCACATCAATTGTGCTTGTTCTTTGAAACTGTATCAAAAAACAAAATATTCTTCATTTAAATGGATAAACATATTTGAAAAAAAAATCAGTTTGCACTTTTGTTTCGAGTGAGCTAAGCGAGTGAGTTTAGAATTTTTTAAGAATTACGATAACAAATTGATTTTTTCCCACTATTGTAGTCAGTTCAACATTTATTTTTTTAAATGGAATATTTGTTCCATGGCTCTTTTCCGTTGTACGAAATTTTAAAAAGCTACTAATTCCCATTTCGGGGATGTGATTGACACCCCCCTCCCCTTCTTAAAAAATACGCTACTAAACTTTTCGTTTGGGTTGCATTATTTTAGTGAAAATGGAAATCTTCCGGTTTTGTTTCGAAATCTGCCATAGAAATATTTAAGAGTTGTATTTCAAAACAAACTCGTAATAAAGTATAAAAATATATAATGCCTGCCCAATCATATACCAAGAATCTTATCTACTCAGCGGCGGGTTAAGGGATTCTGAATGAGAAAAATGGCGCGCCGAACCTGATATATGCATGCTGATGAGTCAATCATTTACAATTTTGGTGGTCATTTGATTTAAATGACAAAAATCCAATTATACATGGCTAAAGTGGAGTAGGCAAAGTCGAAGGCACAACAAGGCTGCTTCATGAATATGCCTAAATACTATGTGCGTATATAGCTCCAGTTTTTATGTTAAGATTGTTGTACAATGATTATTATTTATGTAAAATACCAGCCGTGTGCTACCTTGAAACCCCGCCTCCTTTCACCACGTATTTGTCAATGTAAATTTCTTTTTAATTTGTACTTCTTTGATTATGAGAAAGGAATGAATGTGTTTTGAATCTTAATCTGAAAATCTTAACACATGAATTGAATTTCAAATAGTCGACTTTTAAAAGGTTTTATTAAAATGATAAAAGGTGAATAGAGTAACAGTCTACGTTTTTGTTTTGTTTTGTTTTGGGTTGTAAGTGATATGCATGAAACTCTTTCACTGCATAATCAGTTGTATACCAAACATAATATGCTAAACGAAACTTGGCCTGTGCTCAATTCATTACCACTTAACAGATGATGCGATCTTCACAGGGAGATCTCCACCATGTGACACGGTTGATCACAGCAGCTCGAAGAAGTATGATGACGTCACAAGAATTGCTAGAGAGTATAGAAGAGAGGGGTAAGAAAACTGGTATATAACAATAATGTTTATCGTACTCTCCATTTCATCACAATATTAAATATGGTAAATTTTGCATAATCGCCATGTTAATGTCCACCACAACTACCATTATCATTATCTTCATCTTTGTAATTTTCATTAATACCAACATCATCTTACAAGGAGGAACCAATGGCAGATGAAAAAGGGGCGGACCGACTAAGACCTGGATTTTATTTTTTTTCTCAATGTTTTTGAGCAGCTAACTAGAACAGTTGAAGACAGAAAGTTTTAGAGAACCTGTGTCTCAAGATCAATCACGTTGTTGCCCCAGCGCGTCTCCAAGCCGTGGGACATAGATACGCTTCTAAAGGGGTGGATCCAGGATTTTGTAGGGGGCACAAATCTCAGAAAATTTTCTGACAAGCAAAAACAGAAAAAGTTATCAGTTCTGAAAAGGGGTACAATGTAGGCCTACACTCTTCATTAAAAAAAGGGGGCGCGGGCCGCAAGTGTTCCCCCTAAATCCGCCAATGCATAGATAGATAGATATAGATCACCATCATCAATAACCGCATCATGTTAAATTGAAGCGGGTTTCAAACTTGAAAGAAACTAATAAGCAGGGCCCAAAGCTTGTACATTGCAGTTTTAACTCTTACAAAATACCAACCATGATATTAAATTTACGAAATATATAAAAGTTTTTCTTAAAAACAAAATTACATCGCAATTCAAACTAAGGAGGAGAGGAGAGTGTTTCCTGAAAAAAGATAGAGATATTAATTTCAATTTTCAGCATATCAGATTTCAAATAAATCATCCCTTGAAATCTAAATATAGTGACGTCGAGTACTGGGTGGACACCACGTGACTGCGCTGATATCCAGGAATCGGGTCGGAATGTGAGTGGTCGTTACGCCATTTATCCAGATGACTGCGATGATCCTTTCTTTGTTTACTGTGATATGGAGACCGACAGAGGAGGATGGACGGTAAGGCTGGGCCTTGTTTCATAAAAATTGGCATCCATGACAAGTTGCAATAACTGTTATAAGCTACTGAAATCCTTGCATCTGATTGGCTGAGAGCAAAATCACCGACAAGACACTTGATAAAACACCCCCCCCTCGATTTGCACACGAGGCTTTATTTCGGTGACGTAGAACTGCGTCAGTGGCAGACGCGGCCTTCGACAAGTCATTCGACGGTGACACGTACAAAATAATTGCAAATGTAAAAAGTGCCAACATTGCGTTGAATTACTGACGTACGGGTCGATTGTCTTCACGAGACTTGATTGGCGCAGATATTAACGTAATCGAAATATCTGGGCTGAAGAGACTACCCGTTGCACACGAGGCGGCATTTACATATTGCGTCAATATCTGCGCTTTTCAAACTTGTGACAAATAAACCCATATGTCAATAATTCAATGCAGTATTTGCACTGTCTCACATGGCAAATCAAAGACTTCGCCAGTCACTGACGCAATCATACGTCAGCTATTCCTCGTGAGGAATGGACAGTACCCTGAAGCGAATGACGTTGCAGAAAATTGGGGGGGGGGGGATACCCCATTATGGGCATTAATCAATAGACCGGTTCTGTAATGTATACAAATTTATGCACATTTCTTATCTGAGTGACGAGCTATTCCATTAACCTGCTTTTTCTAAATGAGCCTCAATCAGGGGCGGCGCGCCCGGGGGAAGGGGGGCACAGTGCCCCCACTTTTCTAATTACCCCCAAAGTGCCCTTTTTATTTCTGAAAAATACCCCCTTTCTCTCTGATAGGTGTCCTCTTTACTGTTAAAAGTGCCCCTTTTCCTTTCTAATACGTGTCCTTTCCCTTTCTGATAAGTGCCCTTTTCACATTCTGATAATAATTGGCTCCTTATCTCTAATAAGTGCCTTTTTCTCCTTCTGATAAATGCAATTTCACTTCCGATTGGTGCCCTTTTTTCCTTCTAATCAGTGCTACCTTTCAAATATAATGATTGCCCCCCCTTTCTCCCTAATATGTGCCCTTTCTCCCTTGATAAGTGCATTTCTAATTCAGATAGGTGACCCCTTTCCCTTCTAATAAGTACCTGTTTTCCCCTTCTGATAAGTGCCCATTTTCAAATCTGATAAGTGCCCCCTCTTTAATCTGATCAGTGCCCTTTTCCTTTCTAATATGAACCCTTTCCCTCTTCTCATGAATCCCCTTTTCATATCTTATAAGTGCCCCTTTCCACTTCTGATAAGTGCCCCTTTTAACTTATATTTCCCATTGTTTCTTACAAAAGAGGCATATCTAGCTTCAAAGAATCGGTGCGGCTTTATATAGTAACAGGTACCCATATACTACAACTAAAATGTAAGGCAGTGGAAGCAAGAGGTGCACAATGCCCCTCACTCGAATGTGCCCATAATTTACACCAAGTATAAGGGCAATATTTTCTGAAAATTTTCCCCAAACTCGCTCGCTACGCTCGCTCGCTCTTATAGTATATAATGAAATCAAGCAGATTGCATAAAGTATGATGATATCGATGTAATCATGGAAATCCTAAAGAAAAGCGACAGGGTTAATGTACAAATTAAAAGATCATTAGGCATTCCCCCCAAATTAATTAGCTAAATAATGCTCAACCCAATGACTTCAGCATTAGAAAAAAAGTCTGAAAATTTTTGCTCGCTCGCTGCGCTCGCTCGCACATGAATCATTAGACCATTACACACAACTGCTGATTGGGGAAGCTGAAGCGATGTCCAGAACCACAATAAAAAGGAAGAAGATGAAGTTGATGAAGTTGATTACGTATGACTGTAGGGTAATACTAATGTCACAAAATGGTCCCTGTTTCTGATTTATGTTCACCCTTTGTAGGGGCCCCTTTTTTCTCCAAAAGTGCCCTTTTTTGGCTGGTCCCCCCACCCCACTTTGAAAGACGCTCCGCCGCCCGTGGCCTCTACGCTTGGAATCCAGTTTGCATAAATTACTTGTTGCTATGTCCAGCAAGTTTCGGGCAAGCTTTTAGGTTGTCAAGAACAACCTTTGTTTGAAAGGTATGTATAAGATTTGAATACATTACCGAACCAGTCTATTGTGGATCGCTGGGGACATGGTTTCCCATGTTTTGTTATCGACAGCGTTAGGGAAAAAATTCAAGTGGGGCAAGATAAAGATGGGTTTCACAACAATTACGCAAATAAACTTATGGAATCTGAAAAAAAAAACCCAACATAGGTACATGTTTTATTGATTCATGATAGATCGTTTATAAGGATACTCTTAACCTTTCCAAAAATATGTCAACCATCCTGTTATTCCAAAGGTGTTTCAGAGGCGACTCGACGGAGGGGTTGATTTCGACCGGGATTGGGCGGACTACAAACACGGGTTCGGCTCGGTGATGGGTGAGCACTGGCTTGGGAACGAGAGAATACGTCGTATGGCCAGTCAGAAGCTTTATCAGCTGCGTATAGACATGGAAGACTTCGAGGGCGAAACGAGGTATGCTGAATATCGCACCTTTCGCCTCTCCGACGAGCATACGAACTACGTTCTGAGGGTGGGTCATTATACAGGAGATGCAGGTATGTAAATGAGAATAATTATGTGAAAGATGAATTAAGATTATAAAATAATTGATAATTATAATAACAAATTAACAAAAGGAGAAAGACAACAAAATAACTTCCTTATCCATTAGGTATGGTAAACTTTCTTTCTCTTTTTCTCTCTCCCCTCTCACTCTCTTTAGGTAATGGCCTGACGTCACATAACAGCCGACCCTTCACGACGAGAGACCGGGACAACGACGAGCATGAAGGGAACTGCGCGGCGACGTTCTTCGGCGGTTGGTGGTACTTTGCCTGCCATACCACATCGCTCAATGGCCTGTACCTCGCTGGGCCCCACGAGGCGACATCACAGGGCGTTAACTGGTCCCCTTGGAAAGGACACCGCTACTCTCTCAAACGAGCTGAAATGAAGCTCCGTCCGTTGTCGGCTTTAGCAAGGCTGGAAGGATTGTGAAGCTTCGAAGAAGTTCGTCTAAACAAGTTGCTCATATCGTGAACGCAAGCTCATTTTTCTCATATGAAAAAAGTGGCAGCTAGAGGTGGATCCGGGAGTGGGGCACCTGTCCACCCCCCAAAAAAAAAATCTGGCGTAGGGCTAGCTTAAGTACACATCAAGTATTAAAAAAATGCCCCCTATTCGTGTCCCACCCCCTGTCCGATTTTTTAGACCCCAAAAGGTACCTCAAAGTATACATGTATTTGCTTTCCTTGTGCGCTTGCTTGCTTGAAAATTTTTGCCTGGGTAAGAAAGCACCTAGAAAGTGTTTGCTTGTCACCTATTTGGGGGATTAGTGCCCCCCCTCCCTTCCCCCTCAGACAGAGAAACTTTGTTCCGCCACTGGGAGGACATTTTGTCTCACGGATTCAGAGGAAATGACAGAGAAATTTATTTCATTAACATATTATTTGCCTTCTTTCCATTTGAAGTATATCGCATTCATCTGCCCAGAATATTCTAATTTTCACCCTATTAATGAAAAAATTTAAGAGCCTTGAGATTTATTTGACACCTTGCTTTTGAATTATATCTTATCCATGAAATATTCATGTTATTTCATAAAATTAGATTACGTTTTCAGTTACTCTCATTTCGAAAATGATATGAAGATCTGTCACTAGACAATCAAATTGTTTTCTTTAATGTAATCATTTACGAATCTTCATTTTAAAAAAGGTTATCCGCGTGACCACAGAGTGCAATAAACCAATGCTCATGTTTCAAATGTCTCTTACTAAACACTTGGCTAAATATCCAATTTATTTGTTATCTATAACATTTCTATGGATGGATTCCACCTTCCATACAATGTTTGCTGCTATGTCGGGAAACATCAGGCATGCTTTGTTGTAAAAAGAAATTTACGTTTAAATTCAGTGTGTGTCTATGTGTGGGTGGGTGTTTGTGTGTGGGTGCGTGTATGTGTGCGTGTGTGATTGAGTTTTACAGACGAGTATCAATCTGATAGGAGTATGCGATCTGGGGACACACCTTTAACATCACCATCCAAAAGACGCGAACCAGAGTCTGACCAAGTCAGTTTGCGAAGACAGAGAGCTGAACTAGTGAAAATACCGCTAGACCAACTCGCATCTCCCTAACCATACTAAGTGTTTATACAACGGACATGAAAATTCCAATCACTGATCAACATCGCATTTTCTTTCAAGAAAGTAAACAAACATCACAATTACTATGACACAATTAACGAACTTCTGACATTTTTTTGCTTCATATACATGTCATTACATGTATTTTGTTTATTCGAGATAAAGTGGAAAAAAATACTCACTATAATAGTCAAATGTCATTTCATAAAATATTCCATTGTCAAGAAAATATCATCATCGAATTTGAGATATACAATGTAATTTGTACAATTCCTTTTCACTTTTATTGAAATAAATATGAGCTGCATGCTCCAATCAAAATGCAATCAAATTGAGGTCATTACATCTTAAAGCACAATTACCATTTTACCACAGACAAAATAGAGTTCCATCTATTATGAGAACTACATGTATTCTGAAAGTATACAACCAAAATAGTGAATTGGGTATACCTACTACAAGCTGCAAGAAAATAATTTTCACTTTTCTGTAAAGTATGTCACATTTATGTCACTCATCCTATCATGAAAATAAATCCATGCATAGTATATAAATACTGATAAAATGTGTGTTTTTAAAATGAAAATATATATTACAGTCCAAAATACTGAGGTATATTTTAAATCCCCTTTCTTGTAATAGCACATGAATGATTCTCTTTTTCACAGCTTATTTGCAGGTAATTACAGTACATAGTATCCACATGGTAGAAAACAGATAATTTGCTCATATTCATAAAGATATCTTAAAGGGAATCTTGAGTTCTGGGATAAAGGAAAAATAATTTGTGAGCTTTCTCATTCCTTTTACCACAGTATTGAAGAACATGATAGTAGAATCATCCCCTGAAAAGGGTTGCCCTTTAAATGCTCTTATATTTGAAATATAACTAGAAATAGCTGAAATGTTCAGGCCAAACATTCATGCCCCTTGTGTGTTTAGTCCCATATACCCATTTCTGTGTGCAGGACATGTGCTTTTCAGCGAGATTGGGTCAATTTCTTATCTATTTGATGATTCCAAAACAACATAGTATAAAACAATTCCTGTGTAGACATGGTCAACCTTTCCCAATTCATTTGAGACAGTTTCTTTCACAATATAATTGCATGACCAGGGGCCCGTTGCACAAAACTTGCGTTTGAACGCAACTCTGGAAAATCAAACGCAACTTTATTTTCAGCCAATCAGAAGTGCGCATTTAGGACTTGCGTTTGATTTTTAGGAGTTGCGATTAAACGCAAGTTTTGTGCAACGCGCCTGACCAGAACTACTTTATCTTTAAGTTAAACCTGGGCCCTGTTTCATAAAAATTCTTATCAATGACAACTGCCCTATTTCAATGACAAATTTGCTCTCAGCCAATCAGATTCAAGGATTTCAGTAGCTTATAACAATTATTGTCACTTTTTGTTGATAACTTGTTTTATGAAACAGAACCCTGGTTTCACTGAGTCCACTGATTTGCGGAGGGCTAAGTGTCAATCTTTTTATTCTGTAAAAAAGAAATTACTGTAATTCTGTAAAAACATGAATAAACAAAATGATTTCAGTAGTGACATGAAAATAAAATAGTGATTTCATGTTGACATACATTTGTTTGTTCATATAGTTAAAAAATTAAGGTAATTCTGAAGGGACAAGGAGTTTGACATGTGGCACTTCATAAATCAGTGGACTAAACCTGGATTAAAGTTGGTACATTAAGGAATACCGGCCAAAATCACAGTTGCGCATCTTCTAATGATGTATCCAGAAGGCAGCCTGTAGGTGACATAATGACTTAGAAAAAGCTTTTGCACAATTGGGTACACTGCAAATGCACCCTAAACATACAGGGAAGAGAGTCCCGTCAAGGACTTTGAAACATAGACACTTTTCATCGATGGGTACAACTGATAAACATGCTTCCATTCAAAAGAATTGTATGCATTTCAGTGAAGGCTTAGATACCTCTGCACCCCCCTTACATGAAATCAGTATACATTGTACTTTGATAAAGGTCCGGAAAAAAGTCTGATTTAATATATATTTCTTCTCTATACTTCACTAACTAAACAACTCTTAAAAACATGAAGAAGAAAACAACAACAACAAAAAACCCCAACAAATCCCTAATTTCAAGAGAGCTTTTTCAACTATATTTTGTTGAATTTCAAAATGGATCACTTTCTTTTGTTCAGAGTACAGCATTACACAAAGCTGTAGAATACAATACACATATGTATAAATATATCTAATCACAAGTACAAATACATGTATATCCAACCACATGTACACAATACATCCATATACATGTACATAAAAAATAACACCTTTATCCCAGGGAGGGAGGGGGGGGGGGGGGGGAGGGGCACTCGACCCCAAAGTGGTAGGTATGTGCTACTGACAACACAAAAATAGGGGGCTTCGGAACTAGCGTACCATGAAAAGGATGGTCTTCGGAACTACTAACATTTTGGAAAAGGGGAGTCTTTGGAACTGGATTACAAAATAAATATGCTGCTACAGAACTGGTTGTTGTAGAAATATAAGGATCATCAGAACTATGTTTTTGTTTGTTTTGTTTTATTTTGTTTTTTATTTTAATTTTTTAATTTTTTTTCTTTTCTTTTTTTTTTTTTTCTGGGGGGGGGGGGGGGGGGGAGGGGGTGAAAACTGCATGCCTTGGAACTAGTTTAATTTTCAAGGGAAAAATAGAACGGCCGGAACGAAGGAATGAAAAAAAAAAATAGCAGTGCTTTGGATTTCTCTCTTCTTTTTCTCAACAAGAAAAAAATGGTATGCTTTGGAAAGGAAATTTGAGTGTAAAAACGGAGGGCTTCTCCGCGGCACATACCCACCCCGCACATTCCATACTGAGTGCTCCCTCCCCCCCCCCCCCCGGCTCCCTATACGCTGCTATAAGAAATAGGCCTATAAATGAAAAGATTGAATGTCAAAATTACCAATATATACAATTCAACAAATCTTGGCAAAAGATTCATTTACAGAATGGATGGATTTTAAAATTGCAAAGCGAGAGATGATACATACGTGTATTCCTGGCAAGAGGATGATTTGATGGAACAAATTTGACACATATTCAGGAAAGGGGTAGATTTTTACATATTAACATTCTATCACATCAACTTGAACAATTCAGACATTTGTTACTCTTTACCAGGTTTTCCTTGATATTTTACTGACAATCTGTTGTCCTGCTTTTGAATAAATTTGACGATTCTAGGACAAATCCCCCGGACAACTACCCCCTAGGACAATTACCCTCCCCCCAGGGTAACTACCCCCCAGGACAATTACCCCCCCCCCCCCGACAATCCCAGAATCCGGGGGGGGGGGGGTAGTTGTCCAAGGGGTAATTGTCCTGGGGGGTAATTGTCCTGGGGGTAGTTGTCCGTACACGGAATTTGACATCAGCATGGACTTCCCGTTAACTCTTTATGTGCCACTCAGATAGTGTCCATGACATGTGCGAAAATGTATTTCTCTCGGGATATTTTACCAATGGATTCAAGTTTATTGCTAGCTTTCCTGGCTTAAGCTGCTAAATAGAGGTGATAAAAGACTGTCATTTCGCCAGTTAGGACCGTAAATGGGTTGTTATTGAAAGCTTTTGTAATGCATACTGCAATACTTTTGTTAATTGGTTTCAATTGTTTTGTGCCGATCGGCACACTTGGCAAGCCTGCTAGTGTGCCTACTGGCGCTCATGGCAAATGAAAGATTAATAATTTATTCAGATCGTATTCATGTTCTGCAAACGCTTTTGGCACCCTTACAAATATTTCCAAAAACTGAAGCAGCTAAACCAAAAGAAAATAATGAAATATTACAATGATCTCATTCATAACCAAATCATAATTTCTGCATGTACATGTAATACTGAAAGGTATAAAAATTGCCAACATTTTATTTTCTTGCACAAAATCATAGCAACCATTTTGAGGGGGGGGGGGGGTATTTTCTTTCCAATGTTTACATCAAGAAATAAGAAAAACAAAAGTATCACAGCATTTCAAAACAGCATTTCAAAACTGCAAGTGATAGACAACTTCACAAAATCAGCTAACACAATGTAAGCTAACTGCCATGTATCTGGGCAGCCCCATTCATATAGACCCATTGAATGTTTTGATTTTTTTCTCCCTGGCCTTCAAACAAGGAAAGGGGGAGGGGGTGGCATATACCAACCCCACCCTATTCCAAATGGCACTGTACTATATAAAATCTGTATACAAAAATACAAAATTGTGTTGTAAGTATACATGTAAATGTACATTTGTAAATTGGAGATAAATACTCTTGATTGCTCTGTATTTCTATTCTCTAGAAAACTGCATATTAATAAAAAAAAAATCACCAATTTTATATTTTGTACATGTACATGTAAACTTCTTCCTATACAAAATATAATTTTTAAGATATTAAAGATTTGTAGAATACTGAACTTTGTGCATGTATCTATCTTTTGATATATATTACATAATGCCCTGTAGTCCATTTTCATATTCTATGTACTTACAGTCTATATGTACATGTATACCAGTAGTATGCTTCTGAAAGACATTGTAATTCATGACAGGCATGTTTTTGTTCAATGAACAGTGAAAACATATCACTGTATGGGCTTTTGTTCGTTTCATAGTATTATACAAACACAAATACAAAGAATTTCAAAAATTCAACTCAAAGGGCGATGTCAGTACCCTATTAACCCTTTCAGGACAGTGATTATTTAAGGGCTAAATTGATCACATTCTGATCTTCAAATTGGCAACAATAATGTTTTTCTTTTAGTGCTACATGGTTCTAACAAAATGCAATGTCTTTGAAAACAATATACATCATTAGAAACTAAGTCGAAAAGTTGAAAAAATTGCCAATTTTGATAAAAAATAGTGATTTTGAACCTCTCAATGTGTTGCCAATTTAAGGATTATGAAGCTTATTCTCATTTTTGAAATTCCTGGCATCAAACGCAATATGGTCATGCAACAAAAATGGACACAATGTGTGCAGAAATTTTTGCTCTTTCTACTCATGCATCTGGTATATTTTTCAGAGTTCTGAATCAAAAGTTATTGAGCCAAACCACAAAATGTGGTCCATTGTCTCGAAAGGGTTAACCTGTCCCATGCCACTGGCGGTATATCCTGCCCAAGAATTTGAGTGTTAAACATTCTGTTTGCACTCACAGTGGCTACATTTTTCTTCCTATGAAAGAAAAAGGACAAGATAAGTACTTTCATGGTAAAGTTTATTGTCCAGCAATATATTTTATGACCATTATATAAATATGATGAGCTTTGAGGAAAGTACTGAAAAAAAATACTATCAATATACGCTGAAAAACTCAAAATAAGATTCAGCAAGTGGCAGTTTGTCTTGTTCACTTAATTCACATTTAAATGTATTTTGATGAGTTGACCACCCTACATTTTCAAGGTGATAGTAACATGTCTAATTATGGCACAGCACATACAAATTGAGAGATAATAATTACTATCGAAACAGAAATAGTAAGACAGAGAAAGAGGCGTGGAGGAGATAGGAATGAAGATAGTAAGAGAAAACAAGTTAAAGGGTACCAATCACCGCAAAATATTTTGCTCTGTATGTTAGGGGATCCATGTCGCTATATTATACTCAAAATATGAGCTTCAAATGTTAATTCTATAAATAGTTATTGCAAGTTTAAATACACTTCAAATACACATTACGGCGACTTGCGAGTGACTAGTCGAATCAATCGCAACTTGATATCAATCGCAACTCCTATCTCATTAGTAAACATTTGCGATTAATTTTAAGTTGCGATCGATTTGAATCAATCGCAACTCTTTATAAGACGGGGCCCTGAACTCAGAGTTGGGTTACGCGCGAGGGGGTATTAGGTTTTCTTTTATTCTCTTCATACTCCTTAATTGTTAACCCATAGGAGGTCAGGTGAAGTGTTTATAGGTTAATTTTATGCACTCTAGCTCTGCATATATTATTTTTCTCAGGTGATTGGTACACTTTAAAGCTAGAAAATGAAAGATAGAGAAGTCCTAGAAAATGAGGGAAAATATAAAAGAAAGTGTGAAAGAGCAACAGAAAGGGGAAAAAAGAGAGAAAGAGAGAACAAAAAAACAAGTAGCTTTTGCAATGGCACACATGTACAATATAAAATCAGAGCTTTCTACATAATAATATGTATCTTCTATTGAAGTTAACCTGGCACACTGATAAAAGTACATGTAGGCATTACTGAGGTTCAGATCAAGAAGTGAACATGGAGGATTAAGATTTAACAGGTCTCTGCCTTGATAAATGACAAATAATTCATACCTGTATCCCGATAGTGATTTCAAATCACTTGATCAAGGGCCATTCTTGGTTACATGTGTGACAAAAAATCATGAAAAATTGATAGAAAACACCTCGATTTCTAGGACAGCTGTATTATCTCATGCCCAAACACTGACCTTATGGCAGGAGTAATTCCCCTGAAGTGGAGATGGTGCACACATCTAATGCAAGCATGAACACTACATGTATAGTGTAGTATAAAGTGCTACAAATTTATAAACCTGTTATTAATAATATCATCAGCTGAGAGGCAAAAGGCTGTTAAGAAATAGCGTCCTTCATATAGTTAACACCCTTCTGGTTCTCAACAGTCTCCCCTTCTCCTTTTCTCTCTTTCTCTCTAACTCCCTACACTTCCTACTTTTCATTTCTTCCCTCTGCCTAACTCTTCCCTAATACCTCTTCAACACAGTCCACTTTTCTACTTACCATCCTCTTCTATTTATGTTTTCTTTCTCCATACATCTCATCTCATCCCCATCCTTAATTGACTTCTATTACTTTGCATACAACGAAAAGTCTTTTTTCTTTTTTTCCTTTTCTGTTTTTAATATCCCCCTTTCTTTAGTATTTCCAATTTCTTTGTATAGGATTGTCACTCCATCAAGCTTTGCTTATGTGACAATCCTTCTTCATGATTCATTTACGTTAATTATACAATGCAGTTACTCTATTTGATAATGTATTAATATTTGTTTATGTTGTAATTCAGTTTGTAAAATATGTTTGAAGAAAAAAAAAGGATCATAAAGACAAATATATAAATCAAATCAAATCAAATCAAACAGACGATAGAAAGAATGGAGAATGTACTCTAGCATACAGGTGGTCCGACTTATGCTCCGGCGACAATTGCTCCAGGCTTTATTTTGTCAAAGATATAGGCCAGAATTCACAAAAAGGTGGTTTCAATTCAGACCATGGTTTAGGCAGATTTCGTGGTATAAATACGCTTGATTTAGTGCGTACACTTTAATAAAAAGATCCAATAATGAATGCGCGTTGGTCGCGCGTGGTTGGCAAAAGAGCTAAATTTACGCTAGTTGCCATGGTTCAGACCATGGTTCATGTAAATTCAGACCATGGTTTATTTAAATTAACTTCAATAAACCATGGTCTGAACCATGGCAACAAGCGTGAATTTAGTGCTTTTGCCAACCATGCGCGACCAACGTGCGTTCATTATTGGATCTTTTTAAGTGTACGCGCTAAATCAAGCGTATTTATACCACAAAATCTGCATAAACCATGGTCTGAATTGAAACCACCTTTGTGAATTCCGGCCATAGGGTTTGGGTTAGGGTTAGGGTTAGGGTTAGGTTTATGATTGGGTTTAGGGTTGGGTTTGAGGTTGGGTTTTAGGTCAGGTTTCGTGTTAGGGTTAGGGTGAGCTATAGGGTTAGGTCCAGGGAGGAAGTCAGGAAGTTGGACAGTGTTATGAATTACTGTCGAGCAACTGTCGTGGGAGCGTGCGTTGTACAACCCCCTGGGGTACCTCAGAGTAGAAACTCAACGGATAAAACACTGTCTCACTTTCCACTTTTGATCTGGCACGGCAAGCTGCTTATCATACGATGCAAAGGTGACGGTTCCCAGCTCTCTATTCATCAATTATCTCTGCATCATTCATGGATCATCGATGGGATAAGCCAATATGCTGAGATGATGACACTTGCTTCTTGTCTCCTTACACTCCCAGTCATTTCTGATATTCAGACGCAAGGCCTTGTTGAAATGCTAAGATGATGAAGGATACAGGACGTCAAAGCAGAGACCTTGGGATTCGTCAGCTCTACAGCTGTCAGTGAAGTAGTGCCTGGATTTGACTAGCAGACAGCTTCCCTATAAAAAGAATATATATATAATAATAATAATACACTTGATTTATAAAGCACCTTTTCAAGAAATACAAGGTGCATTTAACTGAAAAATCATGAAATAGGATATATATACAGGTAACAATGAGTACAAACAACGAACTGAAATTAGAGACTTTTTAAATGTTGCGAGTGTTGGCCAGTTCTTTACTTTTTTCATACATGTATGCATAAGGCATGTGTACATACAGTGGCGGATTCAGGGGGGGCAATCCCGGCCCGTGCCCCCCCTTTTGAGGGAAAACCATGCAATGTGCCCCCCCTTTTCGAGCAGAAAACCTTTTTTTTTTTTTTGCTTGTCAGAGAATTATGGAGGGTAACTGGACCCCATACCCCCCCCCCCCCCCCCCCCCCCCCCCCCCACTGAGTGACTTTTGGAGGGCTGGCGAAATTTTTTTTTTTGCTCCCCCCCCCCCCCCACTGAGCGACTTTTGGAGGGCTGGCGAGAGACCAAAAAAATATGGGTCTCCCTCCAAGCAGTTTCCCAAAGTTGACAATCCTGCATTTGTGTGCCCCCCCTTATACGAAATCCTGGATCCGCCCCTGTGTACATACATGTATGATGAGGGGTGAAGCTGTGCCAGGTGACGCCAGGTGGGGCCGCCCACCACTCAGGATTTCCGTCCGGCACCAAAATTAATTATAAGGATAGTGTGTTACAATAATTTTTAAAAATGACTTTGACCCAACCTTAAAAACGACGAAATCATGTCAAAAACCAGACTAAGCCGCACTAAAGGTCCATCCAAGCAGTGGAGCCCATGCAGCGGCGCGGACGGGACTGGTCTTCTCTACCACTCTGATTGGGATGGCCACATCCCTGCATATGACTCTGATCCTCCCCTTCCTTCCTCCTACCCCCCCCCCCCCCCCCCCCCCATAAGAAAAACAGTAACTACATGTACATGAACATGCAATATCAAATGTAAGAGATTTGCATTTTGATACACTTGTGTGATCAATAACATCTATTCACAAAAAGGGGGCTTAGAGATATTAATGAACAAAAGAGTGCTGCTTCCTGCTAATCTCACTTTTGATGCAGCAAAAAACAACAACAAAACAAAACAAAGAGAGCACTAAACTGTCAATGAAAACAAATGTAGGGGCTATCACACTGAGCTAAGATCTGGCCTACATATATGTACTGCTTTCTCCCTATTCACAGTCAACTCTATAAACATGGATCAATGGTTGAGATACATGTACTGTATAATGATAAGTAGCGCAGCAGCCCAAAAGAAAATACTGCACTCACCAACCACACATGAAACTAAAAACTTCTATGATAAAAAAAACTGCCAGGCTTGCAACTTACTCATGGTTTTGAGCCAGCAGGTTACATTCTGTGTATGAAAACCCAGAAATCTGCCTCATGTTTTTCATAAATCATTGGTTTCTACTTGCAGGTCTGTTTAGCCCATGCACAGGGGTTTCAATGTTCATGTTAGCATTAACCTGTAGACTACTGAATTTTCTCATCCCCATAGGCTTACTACAGGGAACACTCCGTTCCTGTTGGCAATGGGTTAACTATTAAGTCTCATTTGGAAAGAAATTTTTCACTAGTTGTTTTTCTTTGTCATTTCATTCAATAGTAAATTTTAACCTACTTCACCTTTATAAGAATAATAATGTGATTCAAGGCCTAGAATATGACTCACCAGGTACAATCGTACACCTAAACACTGGCAGGCGGGACTGGTACTTGTGTAAGCTGCTCACATTGGGTTCCTGGCCACCAAACACATAGATGTGTACAGGGACTGGTAAATGGTGTCGTCCCTTGCCACTGGAAACTTCCCCATTATTATATTGCATTGCCTTGGCATAGAGGGCATGATCTGTTTGAGATCGCTTCTTCAGAACCGGGCGCTTCCCTCCAGGTTTGGTGGGTTCCTGTCGATACCGGTGGATTAAGGGGGTTCTGTCATGGTTCTGCATAATCAGCGTCGCCATGTTTGGCAAATCGTTGAGAGAAAGACGGCGCTCGTCCAACAAGTTGTGAATGGCCAACTTCTGCTCTGTCATTGTTAAACTGTTTGATCGTGGACGGGACGGAGCCTTCAAAGCTTCATCTGTGACTGTAAAACCATTATTCACAAAGGCAAATTGCTCGCAAGACAGCGACTTATTTTTCAAATTCATGTCACCAACAGAACTGCTTAAAAGTGGAATTTCATCAGATTTGGATTTTGGCAGCACCTGTATAATTTGTGGTCTTTTGTTGAATTTCTCAAGATTATTGCACACAGCATTCCCAATGGAAATTCCATTTCCATATCCATGTGACCTACTTCCCAAAGTTTGTGTGTTTTTAGGTTGATCGTAGTCCTCTATACTAACCTGAGGTATGCTAGGGATCATCAGGCCTCTAGAGGCAATCATTTTATTGTGGTTTAACCTATCAAGATCTGTCAACAGTACATCTCCATAAGCAGAGGTTATGGTTCTTTCTCCATCTGATGGGCTCTGCGGATCAGTCACTTCAGGTCTCACTTTCATTTTCCTGAAGGTCTTAAAGCTTGAATCTGATTTCCGACTCGCTTCGTCCTCCAGTAAGTTCTCCTTGCTGGAGTTTGTCAGCTCATGAACAGGAATAAAAATCCTCGAGTCATATACATCTTCCTCCCCATCAATGTCGTCCTCAGTACCACTGTCATCTGCAGCATCATCATCCACATCCCTGCCCAACATCATCACCGTATCACCATGGTTACCATCATCAACAGGTGTCGTCTGTCCACTCCCGGGGTGGACTCTGTTCCTGAAGGCCCTCTCCTTCATGCTACCCTTGTTCTTGATCTCGATGGAGTAAGGAGGGGAGGAATGGGGCCGTGGATGGGGTCTGACATGGAGAGAAGACATGCTGGGTCGCTGGAGGAAGGGGGCAGAGAGGGAACGTTCTTCATTCTGCGGTGGGAAGAGGGACGCAGCCTGTGGGATATCCATCTCTAGGGTTTGGTGAATGGTGGGCGAGGGGGTGATGCTACCCTTGTAAGGCACCTTGGTCCAACTCTCAGAGCCTATCAGAGAAAATCATTAGCAGATCAAAAGCTCAATGCTTTTTCCTCCATATTCTCAAACTATCATTGACTTATAGATACTATTCAACATTTGATGATCTTTCAAACTGCAACTGAGGAAAACAAAAAACTAGTAAAATACAATCTTATTTTGGTATATCACACATTTACCATAGACCTCAGCTGAGTTACATCATGCTTAGTACTCAAAGGGTGAATAAGTTCATGTTTTTTGGCGAGTTTTTGAATATCATTCATCGATTCTCTTTTCTGTAATTGTAATGTCAAACACTACCATGTGGGATTATTTTTGTTTTGTTAATGTCTGGGTGTACATTCATACAACCTTAAATTTTGGTTAAAATTGGAAATAAATAAACATGGGGCCAGCATTCATGCCTCAAAGCAGCCTCATACCATAAAAAATCACCATGATGTACATGTAGGTAGCAAAATGAACAAACAAAAATAATGTCAACATGAAATCAATAACTCATTTTCATTTCATGACAGGATTAATTTCCTTTATTCATTTCGTTACAGAATTACAGTCATTTGTACTCAATAGAGAACTTGATACTTGGCACTGTATAAATCAGTAACTTAGTCCATCTTTATGAATCTGAGCCAATGTGGGCCCCGTTTCATAAAAATTGTTATCAATAACAAGTTACAACAGTTGTCATAAGCTTCTGAAATCAGTGCATATAATTGGCTATGAGTAATTTTGTCAGAGATTTATGACAGTTGTTAAATATCGATAACAAGTTTTATGAAACAGGGCCCTGGTATTTATAAACACCTATTATTGATGTTGGGCAGATGTCTCTTTAACTTTACGTGTACGTAGCCAGCTTGGCGCAAACATTAAACCAATCACTTGTCCTACTTTCGATTTGTCATGACAATTAACATCGTTCTACAAACATATAACATATAAATATAACATAGTTTTCCGAATGCCACTCCTAGGCTCTGTTTCATGAAAATTGTTATCAATAACAAATCACAATGACTGTTATTAAAGTGATTGATTAACTTTGCCCAGGATTGAAAAAAAAATCACTGTTCCAGCTAATGCTGTAATCATAATTGCAAACCTTTAGGTCAGACAGGAATCGCCTGAGTTTTATAAGCTGATCGGTCGTTTATATATCAAGATATTTACGACTGAACATTGATGTCGGGATAGAAAACCACGAACCCTGAAGAACTCTTACGGTTGGCATACCTCGCTCTATCACAGAATACCGTACGGGCTGGAAACCCGCTCTGAAATCGCCAAGCGCCGGAGCTTGGTTTTTGTGACTGCAGCGCAGCGAAGAAGCCGAGCGACTTGCGCTAGCGATCGATCACGATTTTCTCTTTTTTAGGATGGTAAACGGGTTCCATATTCTCTCATACTTTCACATATCCTTAATTATATATGTAGTTAGAGGATTGCACACAATTTACTTGCATTTGAGCTGATTTCACAATTTTTCACAAAGTTAATCAATCCCTTTAAGCTACTTGATTGGCTGAGAGCAAATGTGCCATTGATCTGTTGCAATCGTTATTGATGGCAAGTTTTATGAAACTGGGCCCTGGTGTAATCACACTTACTGTAACTGAAGATCCAGAGATCACTTCTGAAGGCCCCATCCGTATCTTCCCCACCATAGATCATCATAGAGTCCCCTAGTGAGAGGGCAGAGTGACCATGGAGGGCCGGAGGGCCCTGCCAAAAACGGATCTTGGTCCACTGTGCACTCCCTGTGAAGCAGTTCAAAGTTATTAAAGTTTATGAATTTTAAGCATTAAAAAGTGACATTTCCTTTCTACATGTACAATTTTTTTAACAGCTTTTACATCATTTTTGGAGGATTGACTCTATAGAGAACACTGATATAACAAACTCTCGTTACAACAAGGTTATTTAGTCAGTCCCACTTCTTAGTATTTCATTTTTTTTTTGCCCTGATATAACAAGGTTTCGATATAAAGAGGTAATTTCCTTGGTCCCAAGGAGTTTGTTATAACGAGGTTCCACTGTATCACACAAGGTAGCCTTTCTCTTCCAGTAATAATAATAATAATAATAATAATAGTGGGTTCTTATATAGCGCACATGTCAGTCAGACTTGACACTCCTGGGTCCCGTTGCATAAAACTTACCATTAACGGTAACTTTGCCATCAGTGGTAACTCCCGTGGAAATCTTGATTTTGATTGGCTGTTGAGTGATGTTACCATGGTAGTTACCATTGATAGCAGAGTTACCATTAATGGTAAGTTCTATGCAACGGGGCCCTGGTGCTCCACAGTTATTACCCTGGCTTTAGCATGGCTGCACTTACAGCGCTCTAGAATTTCAAGGAATTAATTCCTGCCAGGTACCCATTTACCTCACCGGGGGGTCAAGTGTGGCAAATGCTCTTCAAATGCCCTTATATTCGAAATATGACGAGAAACAGCTGAAATGTTCCGGCTGAACATGTGTATGTAGTCCCATACATACATTTCTGTATGCAGTGCATGTGACTTTCAGCAGGATTGAGTCAATTTCTTCTCATTTTGGTGATTTTAAAACCTTACAGCATACACCAATTCCTATGTACTATATAATTTACCTTTCCCAATTGATTTAAGACAGTTTCTTTCGCAATGTTATCGCATGACCAGAACTCAAATTTATCTTTAAAAAACCTCCCCCGGTAAACAGCAGCGGTTTACAATGGTATATCTGAATGGACTTTAGGTTGGATTTCCCTTCAAAGGCTGACAAGGCCAGCACTTGAAAACTCACCAAAATCCCACTTCCACATGTCTCGAAGGAGTTGAAGATTGTTGCTACCTCCATAGATGTACATAGAGTTGTCGTGGATGATGGCTGAGTGACCGTGTCTGGGAGGTGGGCTAGGGTCCTGGTTATTATACACCATGGTATGCCAATACAAGGTTTCTATTGAGAGTGAGAGAGGAAAAAAACAAGATGAATGCGACTGCGTCTCCTACATGTATATGCCTCCGCCTAAATTCCGTTGATGGCTCAAACTGTTCTTGAAATATTGTTATAACCAGAATAAAAAGCCTCTAATTACATGTTAATTGACCTCTTTGACATTTGACCTTACGCCTTATAACCCAAAAGTCTGATCACTTTATCTCCTCCTAGTCATGAATACAAAATACTTGAGATATGGTGATAACAAAGGTAAAAAATTCAGTTGATGGCTCAAACTGTTCTTGAAATATTGTGATAACCAGAATAAAAAGCCTTAAATTACATGTTAATTGACCTCTTTGACATTTGACCTTATGCCTTATAACCCAAAAGTTTGATCACTTTATCTCCTCCTAGTCATGAATACAAAATAGTTGAAATATGGTGATAACAAAGGTAAAAAACCCCCATTAATTTCACATACACCTGTATAATGACCTCTATGACCTGTCACCTTTGACCTAAGTGAACAAAAATCTAATCAGTTCGTGTCACTATGGTGATGCATACTAGTTCCAAGTTTGAAGTTAATGGATCAAATGGTTCTTGAGATATTACGTTAACAAGGCCAAAACCTGCAATTTCAGAATTGACCTCTATGACCTTTGATCTTTGACCTACATGTACGTATCCCAAAATCTAATCAGATCGTCTTCCTATGGTGATACATACTAGTACCACGTTGGAAGTTCATACCTCAAATGTTACTTGAGTTATCGCTAGAATGAGGCTAACACCTGAAATTTCAGAAATTGGCCTCTGTGACCTTGACCTTTGACCTACATACCCCAAAATCTAATCAGATTGTCTTCCTATGGAGATACATACTAACACCAAGTTTGAAGTTCATACCTCAAATGGTTCTTGAGTTATCGCTAGAACGAGGCTAACACCTGAAATTTCAGGAATTGGCCTCTGTGACCTTGACCTTTGACCTACGTACCCCAAAATCTAACCAGATCGTCTTCCTATGGTGATACATACTAGCACCAAGTTTGAAGTTCATACCTCATGTGGTTCTTGAGTTATCGCTAGAACGAGAAAGTGGGACGGATGGACAGACGAACAGACAACCCGAAAACATAATGCCTCCGGCACCACCTTCGGTGGGCGGAGGCATAAAAAGTCAACAAGTGGAAAGTGATTTTGAAAAGGGGAGGGGGAGAGGGGCGTGGCCAGTTGTGAAGATATTTTAAAAGTAGTTTAGGCAGTCATGAAGTCATTTTGAAATGGGGGAGGGGATGAAGGACAGTCATAACCTCCCATTAAAATTCCTCAAGGAATATTTTTTGGAGGACCACCTACATGTACTAAGTACCAAGTATAATATAGGCCCAATCATATCTGTACACACTGTACATGTATAAAAACCTACCAAAAGTTGGGGGCAAAAAAAGTGGGAGGGCCATTGTCAACCCCCCCCCCCCTCCTCCTCCCATGCAACATTACTAATCTAATATCACATAGTTCACTTACAAAAATTTGCATTCTTTCTAAACAAGTGATGCATACATGCATTCAAAGAATGAGGTAAACTATACAAAATTTTATTTGTAAGTTGAAAGCATCAAATACATTTTTTTTCTTCAAATGATTAAAAACTTTTAAAAACCTACCAAAAGTTGGGGGCAAAAAAAGTGGGAGGGCCATTGTCAACCCCCCCCCCCTCCTCCTCCCATGCAACATTACTAATCTAATATCACATAGTTCACTTACAAAAATTTGCATTCTTTCTAAACAAGTGATGCATACATGCATTCAAAGAATGAGGTAAACTATACAAAATTTTATTTGTAAGTTGAAAGCATCAAATACATTTTTTTTCTTCAAATGATTAAAAAATTTTATTTGTAAGTTGAAAGCATCAAATACATTTTTTTTCTTCAAATGATTAAAAACATGGCACACAAGTGAAATTTGTCTCCAAGTGTTTGTTTACTGTTGTTGCCATTGGAATTACAGCACATATTCCATTATGTTCTGTGCTCAAAGACAAGGAACTTCACAAAACACACACACACACACAAAAAAAAAAACCATCCCGAAATAATTTCAATTTCATGATAAAGAAATGCCGGTCTTTGATGATTAACCCTATGAAGCTGGTTTCATTTTCATTTTGAATTGGTTATCACAGACTTAATGGCCCAAATTGACAAAAGAAGGATATTTTAACCACTGGTTTAAACCAAGTCCTCATGGCCAATGGGCAGATAGGAATGCGCTTATATACGCTTATTTAGGCTTATTTTTTAGTCTACGGTGGAGGTTTAAACCATGGTCTGGACCATGGGTTAAGATAAACCTCTTCCGTTATCACAGTCACACCAATGACCATTATCCCGAAATGAACAAGAATTGATCGGTCTGAAATTGGTGTGGAGGCAGTTTGGAGGTGTGCCTGAGGTATTTAACTGGTTAAACACTAATTCATAAGAACTGCAAGCCTTTTTGAGAGCACACCACTCACCAAAATCCAATGTCCAGAATTCATTACACGATCCCTTGAGGTCCACATGACCTCCAAAGAGATGCATTCCTCCATTGTGACACACCACCGAGTGACCTCTGCGACTGGTAGGGGTCATGACCTCCGAAGCAATGACCTGCTTCTGCCAGGTGAACTTTGTGAGGTCGAGGATCCAGAGGGAGGTTTCTCCAGGATTGTCAAACCCACATAGACCTCCAAAGATGAAGATGGATTCCTTCGTGAGAGTAAGATGGAGGTGATTCAAATCAAAGCCCATCACACACTTCAAATCTAACTCAATCCGATTTTCGAAGAAATCACAATGATATTAGACATGGAAATTTGAACAGATGCATTCTTCCTGACTGAGGTTCTGAACAATGACATGAGCCTGATCGGTTAAAAGTAGGTATTTCGTCCGTCCGTGACATTGACTATTTTATGGCTTATATGTTCAGTGATGCCCTTCAAAATGAAACATAAAACAGCTCTTTTCAATTAAATACAGTTAACCTTGCAAAATTCGAAGTCACATAAGTCAAACTTTCCCTAAGTCGAGTCAATTTTTTAACCAAACTATCCAAAACATGTGTTATTTACATTTCCTAAGTTGAATTTTGCATAAGTCAAACTATTTCTGTGGTCCTAACAGATTCGACTTATGCAAAGTTAACTGTACTTACTTTCTACTGGCCTCCAAACTTTCAAGTTTTGTCAAATGTCTGTCCGTGACTAATCGATCAGGTTCATATGAAGACTAAAAATTTTAAATTTTGGTGCATTGAATGCCTTCTAGACAGGGTAAGGCCAAATCGGCTTCAAAATCACAGACAATTACATGACACTATGATTCTGAACCGAATTTGGCTTTACCTCTAACAAGGAGGTGCAAGGATACAAGGAAAATGATAGAAATGCTTTTATATGTTTATGCACTTCCAGAGACCTTTGAAAATTATTACCCCCACTTTAACTTGGTATCTTTTGTCAGCCCACATGCATTTTAAGGAATAATCCTATCAGATACCCACTTACTACCCAGGGTTGAGGGTGGTAAATGGAGATTAATGCCTTGCCAAAGGATGTTAGTAGGCAACAGGGACTCAAACCCTGTACCTTGTGATCCACAATACGGTGACTTATCATCTACACCACAACACCTTGAGACCTTGATGGGTTGATTCTCACAGCCGCATTCACACATAAGGCAGTAACTGCCTCAATAGGCAGTGGCGGCAAAACCAGGCAGTTGACCTAGGAAGTGTCATGAGTGAAAGAGGCTTAGGAAGGAAGTATGAATACCTTGTGGCCAACCATGGTGTGTTCCTGCAGAAGGGGAGGGGTGTCCCCACGGCACTCTAGCTTGGTCCAAAGACTCGTGCTGGGTTCAAATCTCCACATGTCCTTGAGAGAGACGTTACCACATATCCCACCATACAGGTAGACAGAGCCATTGTGATGGCAGGTGGCATGCTTGCTA
The DNA here is from genome assembly GCA_025618425.1 of Heliocidaris tuberculata. Lineage (NCBI taxonomy): Eukaryota > Metazoa > Echinodermata > Echinoidea > Camarodonta > Echinometridae > Heliocidaris > Heliocidaris tuberculata. The sequence continues at coordinate 10,989,550 of CM046849.1, read as the reverse complement.
CGAGTTCTAGGAACCTGAGTGAAAAGATTCAGATGAGGATTGAACTACATTCAAGTTTACAGGCCATGATAGTAAGGTACATGTATAAGACAGGGCTCGACTGTAACACAGGTCCAATCCGCCAGGCCCCAAATTCGAACTCAGGACCCCCAAAATTTAGAATTCATGGAGGGGGTTTATATTAAAAGACCCTAAAAATTTCAATCTGGACCACAGGGAAGTAAATCAGAGTGGAGTCCTGTATGAAGCCTAAATTTTTTGTACATGTAGGGACAATTATAGACAGAACCCTGTTACATTACCATGAATGGCCAAAAATCAATGTCTGGAGTCGGTTTGGAATCAGTTTGGCAGTGTGACTGTAGTACTGGTTCTAAATCTTGAATGGAAGGAGCATACATGTACATGTATGTACCTGTGAGCTTTCAGGGAAGATGTGAGTCCACACGAAGCTGTGTCCTATGTGAAGCTTAGTGTGGGTCAGTGCAGGCAGATCTGTGAGTTTCACATCCTCGTTCATTCTATCACCTATCGCATGCTACTTCTGATCTATCCATTCTGGGATTACAGGGAAGCTTGAGTTCTGGGAAAGGTAAAAAATAATTTGTGAGCTTTCTCATTCTTTTTATGTCAGTGTGGAAGATTATCATAGTACTGTAGATATGTCCCCTGAAAAGGAGTGCTCTTCAAATGCTCTCACATTCAAAATATGACAAGAAACAGCTGAAATGTTCGGCCCAAACATTTCAGCTGTTTCGGGCCGAACATTTGTATGTAGTCCCATATACACATTTCTGTGTGCAGTGCAAGTGACGCTCAGCAGGATTGAGTCAATTTCTTATCATTTTGGTGATTCCAAATCCTTACAGCATACACCAATTCTTATTTGCTAAGTATATAATCAATCTTTCCCAGTTGCTTTAAGACAGTTTCTTTCACAATTCAATCTCATGACCAAAACTCATCTTTATCTTTAAGACATAAAAAAGGGATAGAGAAAGCTGTTATGGTTATTTCCCTTTTGGGAGGAAAATATAGGCAATGAAGTGATAAAGTCATAGATAAAGCACTTGTTTAAGACTCCTGTAGTGCACAGACAAATCAAATTTCATTAAGAAATTAGGTTTTGTGAGGTGGAAGTTAAAAACATGGAGCCATCTTCCTCCATTTTGAAAAAATTGTGCACAAGAAACCAGGAGTTGCTTTCACCAGAGACACTATGAACATGTAATAATGTCTACTACTTGGTCTGCAAGAGACCTATTGAATGACAACTTAGATATTGAAGAATGTGTTACATGTAGATTTTTTTTTAATGAACAATTCGCCTATTCACACTTGCATAGTACTGCAAAACCAGAAACTTTCATGTGCCTAATACATTTTCACGAATTTCATGAGTGGTCAAGAATTGCGAAAGTGTCATGCCATGAAATATTACAACTTGAAAAGAATCGCAACAGGAGACATTTTTCCCTGCGAAACTTTCTGGCTGCAAGAGCTTTAACTTGCAAGTGTTTCATATCACAAAAGTTTCTGGTTCTCTTGTATGTACAATGGAGATAATTAAAGGGAAGGTTGAGTTTTGGGAAAGGTAAAAATTAATCTGTGAGCTTTCTTATTCTTTTTATGTTAGTTTGGAAGATTATCATAGTAGAAATGCCCCCTGAAAAGGATTGCTCTTCAAATGCTCTTACATTCAAAATATGGCAAGAAACAGCTGAAATGTTCGGGCTGAACATTTGTGTGTAGTCTCATATACAAATTTCTTTGTGCAGTGCATGTAACTCTCAGCAGGATTGAGTCAATTTCTTATCATTTTAGCGATTCCAAGACCTTACAGCATACACCAATTCGCATGTGCTTTATAATCAACCTTTCCCAATTGCTTTGAGACAGTTTCTTTCATAATTCAATCTCGTGACCAAAACTCAACTTTATCTTGAAGAGATGAAAGAGAGACTTCTAAAAAAACTACATGTACCTGTGCTTGACTTCCCCTGGGCAATGTTTGCACTTAAGATTACTTGCAGCTCACACAGCAATAAAGATCTCACTGGCCATACATTCCCTCACCTTTCCATTTGGCTATATGATGCAGAAGCTCGTTTTCAGTGGCAATGAGGACCAGCAGTCACAAAACTGCAAGTATTAATGGAGAAAAAGCAAAATAGATTCAAGTTTAATAAAGAAGATCTACATGTACAAGCAGTTAGAACTTCAATTCATTCTTGGTGGCTGCATGAGAAACGGGCAGTTACATGTATGCTTGGTGAATTAAAAGATATATAAACACCTGACATGGAGACAATGCAAGAGAGATGCTAACTCCCTCATGCTCAAATGCTAAAATGACATCGTGAAGAACTAAAACTAAAACTAATATTTAAAGCTCAGAATCATGTGGCAAAGTGAGATTCATATGACGTCAGAGAACACTTGGTGTCTTTCATCTAGCCTGGAGGCACAGACCTTATTTGACAACTGACAATTAAATGTAACAAACTTCCAAGTTAAGCCTAGCCTAAATTTGTCAGTCTCTGGCTGGAGCAGCTACAGTACAGGGCCTACATGTATGGAGTGCAGTTTATAGTCTTCCAGTTCAGACCCTGTGTTTTTCATTATGACTGACAATTTTTTGCCTGAAAACTGTCTTCAAAGTTGTCTTCAACTTCAAATGTAGTCTACAGTTGCAAACTATGTCATGTCATTTTAAAGAAGAAAAAGAAAGAAAGAAAAGGTACCAATTAAAATCCAAAGTGTTAAACACATTGAAAAGCTCTGTACAAGAATATTGTATGTTCATTGTACATTGTAAACATGCAGGAGTCTGCAAAGTTATAAAACCACATACTATATTTGGAATTAATTTTCACCTCATAAAGTCCACTGATCAGTTTTTACACATGTACATGTATATCTATTGAACTTAAAAAGCCTTTTTCTTTAAGGTGATGTGACAAAGTACAATTCTAGCTACCATTAAACTTCCAAGCTTTGGAAAAATTTGGATCTGGAGCGTTCACAATCAGTACATCATATTCTAAATATAGAACTACGCAATACCTCCACAGCTTATTTCCCGGGGCATCAAAGCAATCAATAAAACATATTCACTCCGAGATAAAAGCAGGCTGTCTGAGGTTTGGCACAAATACCAAGCTCAGTGACAGGCATACAATGTACATACATGTACATGTAAATGTGCACCTGTATATTGCAGCTTGACTGAACAATAATAAAGGTCAATAGAAAGTCCATTAATGTTGTGAATGTCACACATTGCTGGTGACAGATGGCAATACATGCAAGTGTCAAGAATACTTGTTTCGATGTACTCTCGAATTGTGGCAAAAGAGCACACTGCATCGTGGAAGCTTCATTCACAAGCAGTGATTTGGAAACACACAATGTATAAATACATGTACACAGCATCATTTTTAAAAAGACCGAAAGAGAAAAGGAGACTACATGTAAGTGATGCTTGTAGATATATGATCCAAAGGTATCAGATCTGCATTATGTAACGAGAGAGAACAAAAAGAGCACTACAAGAGCAAGGAGAGAGGGAGAGAAGAAAGTAAAAGAGGTGGAAATAGGCAAAGAGAAATATGACTTTTTGTACAAGTAAACCCTTTCATGACAGGTATTATTAAAGGGCTACATCAAAATTGATCACATATATTTATTCAAATTGGCAACAATATTTTAATTTTAGGGCTACATATGTGTAGTTCTAATAAAATGCAATATTTTTGAAAACAATATACATGATTACAAACTTTGTCAAAAAGTTGAAAAAATTGCCAATTTCGATCAAAAAAGTGATTTTGAACCTCTCAATGTGTTGCCAATTTTGAGAATTTTGAAACTTATTCAACAAAAATTAAACAAAATTAATAAACAAAAATAGACACATGGTGTGCAGAAAATTTTGCTCTTTCTACTCAATGCATCTGATATATTTTTTAGAGAGCTCTCAGAATAAAAAAAATACTGAGCCAAACCACAAAAATGTAGTCAATTTTCTCAAAAGGGTTAAGAGATCCAGAGAGTATGTGAGTGAGAGAGAGAGAGAGAGAGAGACAGAGAGAGAGACAGACAGACAGAGAGGAAAAGATAAAGAGAAACACACATACATGTACACACAAAAAAAATTGAAAAAACATCTTCATGTACACCGGTACATGAAGACGGAGATGAAGAGTGAAGATGAGGATAAGAGAATTAGAAAGGGAGATGCATTGGAAGTGAAGGGAGGAGACAGTACATGTATACAACACTGTACTTTGTTAATGTACAGTATGTACATGTACATCTATACATACATGTAGAGCAACGGACCAAACCTTACATGTACATGTATATGGTACCTCATCCACTAATTACTTGTGACAATTACTGAAGGATAATAAAATTGATGTATTTCTACACTTCACCGGGACATACTACCTGACCAGCTCTTGTAAGTTGGGGAGGAAGGGATGTTTACAAGAGTCTCTATGGAAACTGCGTAATGTGTGTTTTGCACAGGGTTTCGCAGCCATGCTCCTGGATAACGCTGTGTACATTAGCCCTTCAGCATACAATATTATAACCATTACACAATGGGAGATTCTGCTGGTCTACTGAAATCCTGCACCATTAAAAATTCATGGGTCTAATGGCATTGACGGTGATTGCATTGCTTTAGGCAGTGAGAATACCATGCATAGTTTGACACTATTATCTTCTTTTTGAGACAATCGACCACATTTTGTGGTCTGGCTCAATAACTTTTGATTCAGAGCTCTAAAAAATATACCAGATGCATGAGTAGAAAGGCCAAAAATTTCTGCACACACTATTTCCATTTTTGTTGCATTACCATATTGCATTTGATGCCAGGAATTTTGAAAAAGTGAATAAGCTTTAAAATCCTTAAATTGGCAATACACTGAGAGGTTCAAAATCATTTTTGAAAATCAAACTTGGCAATATTTTCAACTTTTTGACAAAATTGTTTACCATGTGTATTGTTTTCAAAGACATTACACCTTATTAGAACAATGTACATGTACATGTAGCATGAGTAGAATATAAACCATGTAGCACTAAAAAAAAATATTATTGTTGCCAATTTGAAGAACAAAATATGATTAATTTAGCCCTTAAATAATTCCTGTCCTGAAAGAGTTAAAATGCAAACAGATACATATCCAACCAATTTGGAGGGTGTAGGTTTCCTTTAAAGTACATGTTGTACATGTATATTGATGAAAATTACAGAAAATACACGTGTAATAAAAAATTATAATAAACTGCTCCAATCTTAACTATAAATTTGAAATTACATGTACATGTATATATTGGGCCCTAAAAAATCCTATTTGTTTTGCACGTAGTGCTTGTGACCTCTCTTTAGGTCCTTTCCTCTTGTCCATTTCCTTTCAAATTTCATGCATATTCCTTGCCATTTTATCTTTGATATTGATGATAATTGTTTTGATATGATTATCAAGATGATGATGATGATGATAATGACGCTATGATGTCAAACTCATGATGGTATAATTATGATGATCATGATGAATTGATGGTATAATGATTATATGAGTTGATGACGATATGATGATGATCATGTGTGTTAACCCTTTCGAGACAAATGACCACATTTTGTGGTTTGGCTCAATAACTTTTGATTCAGAGCTCAAAAAAATATACCAGATGCATGAGTAGAAAGAGCAAAAATTTCTGCACACACTAATGAATTTTTGTTTCATGACCATATTCGTTTTAATGCCAGGAATTTTAAAAATGAGAATAAGTTTTGAAATCCTTAAATTGGCAACACATTGAGAGGTTCAAAATCATTGATTTTCATCAAAATTGGCAATTTTTTCAACTTTTCGACAAAATTTTAACCCCGTTAATTGTTCTCAAAGACATTACACCTCATTAGAACCATGCAGCACTAAAATAAAAACATCATTGTTGCCAATTTGAAGATCGAAATGTGATCAATTTAGCCCTTGAATATAAAATTCGCCAAAAAATCTGGGTTAATTCTCTTTTCCATTTAAGATTTGTCTTAACAGTAGGATTTTGTTGGGTTTGCAGGGGTACAAATGGAATTATGAAAGCATTTATCAGCATTGTTGTGCCTTTCAATGCCTAAATGTGCAAATTTGCCATTATTTTCATTGGAAAAATCATTTTTAAAACATAATCATTGTATATAATACACAAGTCTATAGGGATGATTTAAATCAGTGATTTTTAAAAAAAAATCGAGGTGATTTAAATCGTGATTTAAATCATGATTTAAATCAAAGCGATTTAAATCCGCCAACCCTGGTATGATTGAATATTTCCTTTAGAGAAAATGGAAATTAATGATTTTTGGGGTACAGTGTCTGATTACCACTTCAAAAATTCATAACTTTCTTATTCTTATCGGATTTTGCTCAAACCTTCACTGATCTGTTTCTTTAAATTTTCTGCTTCTTTTAAAACCAACTTGTAATCAGGGTGAACTATCCCTTTAACTGTTTAAAGTAGATATTCAAAGCAAATCACAAATATGCTCAATAATGTATCTCTAGAAACTAGAAAGTTTGCAGATGGTAATCGTATAAGTTTTACATTAACTGAGTGTTTGATGATTAAAAAATAACACAAATAAAAACACTTCTCAGCATCTGGGATATCCGAGCGATTCGCCAGAAATATACCAATGTTTTCATGACGTCACATCAGGTGCCAATCCTGCCTAAGCAGACGACGTCCTATATCAAGTGAACGTAACTGCAATGCAATTATTTTTAAATTATAAAGAGTTTGGTGTGTTTCACCATGACTGTATTTCACATCATTCTAAAAGGGAAGTGAAACCGTTTCTAGTAACTAAAATCTTTTGTTTGTAAAAAGTCATGATAAGGGTCAATGATCAATCAAAGAAATCACACTTTCGAATTGTAAAGCCCGCTGAATTATAGCATGGTTGGTATTCGTTCCCTCTTGAAACGCCGACATGCCGCGGTGCATGCAGCTGAAAATACAATGGCATCTATTTTGTTTACAAGCGATTGATTCCTTTATTTTTTTAACGCTGCATTTTTCATCAAAATAATACCATGCAGGAAATTTAGAGTGAGGCAACAAATAAACATTTATACTGACGCTAGCGAAGTAAGAGAAATAAGTAAAGATGAGATGACAAAACAGGCACTGAAAATGTGTAAGATGTTATGGGGCATCGTCTGCTTAGGAAGGATTGCTCCCCTGTATGACGTCACATATCTCAGCAGCGTTCAAAGAGCTCTATAGGTGCTATAGCGGGGCTGTGTTACATCATTTTATAATTGATAATAATCATTACTTCAAATGTTTCCAAGCGTTGAATTTTGATAACCTTGTTCAATCTAAGCTTCACCTATGCAATAATAAAAATTAAATCAATATTCAAAATCAATGAAATTCTACTTTAAAAAAAAGAATATTATTGTTGCCAATTTGAAGAACAAAATGTGATAAATTTAGCCCTTAAATAATTCCTGTCATGAAGGTATAAACAGTAAAATCGGACATCGAAACAATTCATGGACAATGTCAATGTCAATCATGTCAATTGTCATTGTCATGAACAACTGCAATCAAAATGCAAATTGTTATAAATCTTTCACAAGATAAAGCAAAATGATGAATTGCAAATATTCACTGATTTTAGTTCTACTCCAAGTATATTCTAAGTGAAATCCGAGGACAAAATTGCGAGGTTAATTTTTTTCTGTCCAGATACACAACCCCCCGTCCTACCAGGCCAGGTCCAGGATTATCCAACATGTCCAACCGGCCCAGCCCGGCTGCCCTACACGTTACCGCACGTTAGTCAAGAGTCCGTGGCTGCTCTTCCTCTGTTCGTTGTCGTTGATTTTTGTGTCCAACTAAAGTACCGGTACTCTACGACAAAAAAAAAACAACAACAACAACGAAAAACAATCCGTAATGATACTCACGAACATTAACCAAATATCAGAAAGATTCACTCCGACTCGTCGAGATTAACAGAGTTAGATATTCCAACAAATTTAGGCGTCAGACAGAGTAACAAGAAGCACTCGGTCGGTCTCCTCTATCTACATTCTGCGTCCCTCGAAACGTACCGTAACTGGTAACGCCATGACAAAATATCTAAAAATAACACATGGTGCATGCGCATGCACCTTATACCGTTAACGCGTTAGGTGCACTGGCGCATGCACTGACCTCAGTGGGCGCATGTATGTTTCTAGTTCTCAGGCCAGGATAGCTCTGGGGCCTGTTTCTCGAAACCGTCATATGTCTAAGTTCTTGACTAAGTCAGCGCTAGTTCTCTAGTTGTCCGCTACGTGTTTCACGAAGCCGTCTTTACCAAGATGCACGACAACTTCCTGACTAAGGACTTATGACGCCTCCAACCCTGTCATATCTTTTTTAGTCGACGTACAGCGCCATCACGTGTTATTTATTGGGTAGATTATGGTCGGCAAAAAGGGGCACTACTTCTATGCAACTCTTTCTACGCATTCACTTTATCTGAAATTTATCCATGTTTATATTATGAAAATTATATGAAAATACATAGTGTTTCTGTTCATTTGTCTCCACTTAACTCTAGTGAATCAACACTCTTTCCACATTCTAATGGATAAAAATACCAAAAAAAAAAAACAACAGTCTAGTTGAGGTCATTTCAATATGAAAGGAACTTCTTTTTTTTTCAAATGAAAAAGAAAACCATAATAAAAACGATAACAATAATAGACCTACAGGAGATAGGCCTGTATCAAAATGTGGTGGGATTTTACAAAAAAAAGTTAAACCAAAACTTGTCAAATTAATCCCATCATTGGAAACTGGAAAAACAAAAATAAACTATTGACAAATAAACATTGGGCAAGAAAAAAAATACAAGCCTTACTGATAAGCAATGGGAAGTATTATAATGTAGAAAAATATAAATTCATAACTGTTGCTAGGTATGTTTTATGTCAAAATTAATTTAGTAAGTCTCTTAACTTCTGATTGCAAAGCTATTTTACGATATGGGTCCTTCATATCTGATCAGTTAGCATGAAAAATGACGTGCTACCATAATAAACTTGAAATTCACATGTTACACTTTATATAATTACAAGAGTGCTTTTTGTGTGAAAACAAATAATTGGGCGATCTTCGTAAATGATTTCTATAAAGATTTCTTTAGAGAACTAAAATCCGACGAGGGAACTGTAATATGACACCGTAGGCCAGCCATAGTCAAAGGCATATTCTCTGGTTTTCAGACCCATATCAGTGTAAACATGGACTATATCAACGATTTTTTAAAATGAATACTTTGAAATATACGTGTTTAAACTTATAATATGAATATTTTTGTAATTTCCATATCATAATCAAGCCCCAAAACATTATGTAAAGCATTCAAAGCATATCATTATTACAATGAAAATATATGGGTTTATTTTGATAAACTATCAAATGACGACATCCGGGGGGTACCTATCCAACGTAAAAAGTGGCTCACCGATTATGAAATCAATAACTCATATTTTTCATTTTACAAGCGAATCCATCATGTAATTTACATAATTAAAAAAGTGTTTGGTATCTATTATACCCTTCTACATTTTCTATTTTCTTTTATTTCCTAATTCATTCAAATATTTACAGTTGAGTTAGATTTAGCTTTTAAAAATATAGTGTAATTGCAACCAAGGCTACGTGTCGGCTCCTATTCTCGCCGATAGTATCGATATCACGAGATGTCTAGCTAGTTAGCTCTTCGTGAAACAGTTTAGGAAGATCATAGACATCTCCGTAGTTGGCGGATAAAGTTATGACTGTCTTGTCGTTGGTTTCGAGAAACAGGCCCCAGATGTCTGATGTTTCTCAGAGCGCGTTGTAGGGCACACATAAGTAATTCATCCGCTCGTAATGCATGCCGGTGAGGCGGAGCAAAGATGATTTGAAATTAATTGATTAGAAATATTCATATAAAATTGATTCATTGTTCTTAGTAAATTTAAAAAGCGTAAATGGTGTTTAATAAACATACTCTTTCCAATTTGAGACCTTAGCTGAAGTTGGCTAGCCTTTTATTATTTTTAAAGGATTTATTTTATCACTGGTGCACTTCCACTGTTTCAATGTGCGAATGGGCGGAAATTTCGGCTAGCCTTGTTTCAGCCTAAATATCTTTTTTAATCGCTGGGAAAGTGCCCAAATGAGGTACTTCATTTGGGAGATTTTTATATTTTGTCTCTGTTCTGTGAATTTAAACGATTTATACCCAGGGGTTTTCAAAATATGATTTTTAGATAACCTTCGTTATAACACGTAAGTGAATGGGGCCGTGAATTACTTATGTGAGCCCTATAGCGAACCTAGCCCAGCGTTGTTATGGAAATGTCGTCTGCTTTTGTTGATCTGGGGTTGCTTTTAAACTGATGTAGATTCCTCTTTTTGGATGCTGAACTGCTTAAAGTATCATTTTGAGGTAAGTTGGGAACCAACACTAATAAAAGCATGCAACATTTGTCTAGTTTAACGTTATATCTTGTATGACGCTCGCCGCTAGTTCGAAATCTAACTTAATGCTGATGAAAGTAGATCTCACGATATCGTTAGATCTAAATTCTAACGTTAACGTTAGATCCGCTGTGCTTCGTCTAAGTTAGTACATATACACAGTAAGTAATGACAGCCAATTTCTGGTTGTATAGAATTCAAATAGAATTGATTTTAATCATATTTCTCAAAACGAACTGACATGTTAAGTTAGATTTAAACAGCTGCAAACTAAAAAGAACTATTTCACCCTTGTTTTTGAAACACAGTTCATATGGCATGGATGGTCAGGAATTGGTAGGATCTAAATTAAACGATATCGAATGAAGTTGGAGTTAGACCAAGTCCTACAACAAACGTCATAGGCATAGCTACGCCTGTAGGCCTACATCGCCAAATTTGATTTGAATTGTTAAATTAATTTGCACCACTGAAATATGGCACGGTTCATCTTTTCTAAAGAGGAGTGGTGCATGCACATGTCTATAGTGAGATTCTGGAGAAAAAAACGAAAAAGAGTTGGGGAAATGGCTGTTGGCTCTTCACAGGGCCGGGCGAAAATACAAATCGGGCCATGGAAAGGTAACGTTAGATGTTGTCATCCCAGGATGGTGTTTGCAAGACAGTGGCGCGTTCCACGCATCTGGGCTTGCCTATATGACGAATATTCATGGGTCATGAGACTTTCATAATTCATCTTCATCGATGCATCATATCTGAGCTTGAAGCATCACATTTATAAAACCTCAGAGCTTGCACGCTTCGCGCGGGAGGCCGGGGGGTGGGGACCCTTATGGGGGGGGGGGGGGACCCCTCCTTGCCTGGGAAGCGCGTACGTTTCGCGTGCTCACAACCCCCCCCCCCCCCCCCACCCCCTAAAATGAAATCCTGGCTACGCGGTTGAGGTCTAGTTGTGATCTTCATATAATATAGACCTCTATTGATGAATATTTCTTCTCTAGTGTCCCTTTTGATAGTCGGTTTGCCAAGTCCTCATTCCATTGTCTCTCGCTCTTTCGTATAGCTCCCGTAGTTATATTGCCGGTGAATCGCCTTGCCCTTGGCCTTGGAGACGAGAAGATAAGACCTGGAAGTGAACTGTTCCTTGCTCGCCAGTAGTAGCCCCTCCTCGCATGGAGATCTCGAACGTGGCTTCGAACTAAGCTTCCTCCCACCAGCCAGAGCTACCCCTGCCGCTGCTGCCTTGTCAAGAATTGTGGCCCCTGGTCCACTGTTGGTAAGCTGAATTTCACTCGAACTTCTGTTCGCATGGTTTCTTGTGAAGGTTTTAATAATGCTTAGGACTAGCTAACACCAAAGGAATGATTCATACTCTCGGCTTTCTGTGTCCACTGGAAAACATGTGTCTTGTATTTCAAACATTTCGGGGGGGGGGGGGGGGGGGGTGTCGCTTCAGAATCTAAGCTAGGATTTTCTGTCGATCAAAGTTATTCAGGTTCATTTTCCGCCTCAGAGGTTTGCCTGAGATAGGGAAATTTAAATTTATCAATTAGTATATCACCATTACAAAACGCTTAACACGCCTCCCATTCGAGCCGGCTAGTTTCGCTCTCCTCGATCTCCCGTCAGACTCAGTCTCATTTTTAAAATCTCTCTCTCTCCCTCTCTCTTCCTGCCGCCCCCCCCCCCCCCTTCACACTCACATCATACAACATCCATGGATAATTATGCGAAAAGTCTGTCCCCTATCTCCACTTCTATCCTTATAGACGGAATATAGTGCGAGAATATGAAGGAAAGGTGATTAGCAACCTTTTCTTTTATATTCTTTGTTTTTAAAAGACAAAGACAAAAATTTAAATTCTCTATTTTGATCCAACAGGTGCCATTCAACATCATCAATCGGCCGACACTTCATTCAGGGTGCAAAGGAAGCAGTATTCTCTACTAATTCTACAAGGAATCATACTCCCGCATCTACACGTCAATCGTCTTTTCATGCACGCAAATTGACAATAGTGAGTGATGTCACGGGGACCGTTCTCACTTGCCCATCGTCATTACCCTTGATTAGATAATGAGAAATTGATATCAGTTTTATCAGAAGATGCAACTCTACTGTTTAGGGCTGAAATTATTCAGATTATAAAATTTTGACCTACTCTATAGGGCACACATAAGTAATTCATCCGCTCGTAATGCATGCCGGTGAGGCGGAGCAAAGATGATTTGAAATTAATTGATTAGAAATATTCATATAAAATTGATTCATTGTTCTTAGTAAATTTAAAAAGCGTAAATGGTGTTTAATAAACATACTCTTTCCAATTTGAGACCTTAGCTGAAGTTGGCTAGCCTTTTATTATTTTTAAAGGATTTATTTTATCACTGGTGCACTTCCACTGTTTCAATGTGCGAATGGGCGGAAATTTCGGCTAGCCTTGTTTCAGCCTAAATATCTTTTTTAATCGCTGGGAAAGTGCCCAAATGAGGTACTTCATTTGGGAGATTTTTATATTTTGTCTCTGTTCTGTGAATTTAAACGATTTATACCCAGGGGTTTTCAAAATATGATTTTTAGATAACCTTCGTTATAACACGTAAGTGAATGGGGCCGTGAATTACTTATGTGAGCCCTGTATGGATAGCTCTGATGTTTCTGCCATAGCGCCATCTATAGTGCTATGCTACGGATTACATGCAATATCGGCTGCTGTCACTTTTTCGCAGCGTAAATAATTAGCGTAAATTGTAAATTCATCAAGACGGAAACGAGTCCGAAATCGACGGTAAGAATGTTATATTTATCGAGTAAATTCGTGCAATATATTGTCAGCGATATGTAGAGTCAACAAAAATCGACGAGGTCATTGAATATACAATGGATCACCTATGGACAGGTATTAAGATTCTGAGTCTAAGCAAGGCACTGCCTAATTGGCTGTATGTAGTCCCACTAACCGACTTTCGAGCTGGGCTCGTACGAACATGATGAAGAAGTTACACACGAATCCAACCACTTATACACACTTATACATGTACAAGCTTATCTGAAGATAACCTTGCACTCAGACTAGCTCTTTTATGGGTGAATAGGCTTCAATAGCTATTAGTATTGTGTGTATCAGCAGGCCCTTTTCCAGGCTAGATCATTCATACCATGCAAAATGATGCATACAGGAGAGGAAAATAATTATTTAAAATTTCACTTTAAATTCTGAATCCCCTAATTTGTGGCACAGTAAGAGTGGAAGAGTCCATGAATCAGGTAATCTAGCAAATTTAAGAAAATTAAATCTTGCTTAGAGCAATTTTGTTGTCTGTTTTTGACTGCTGCAACAGTACAGTGAATGTTGGACACAGTCCCACATAGGCAAGGGCCCATGACTACAAGCTTATCTGAAGATAATCCAACCTACTTGTACGTGTACACGTTTTTCTTTATAATTTGAGAAATAACTGCACTGCACTTATGTTCATTCTTTATGGGACGTCGTCTGCTTGGACAGGATTGTTCCCTTTATTGACGTCATTGAAACATTGTTATTTTTTTGGCGAAGCGCTTGTATATCGCAGATGCTGGGAGGTAGTTTTATTTGTATTATTATTTAATTACCTGATATGTAGTTGACTTTAAACTGATACAATTGCTATCTGTTAACTTGCCAGTTTCTAGTGATACATTATTTATCATATTTGTGATTTTCTTTGAATGTGTACTTTAAACAGGAAAGAGAGATTAAAATGAGAGAGATGAGAGAGAGAGAGAGAGAGAGAAGTCTGAAACTAAGATTGAAGTTTAAAGGTGACAGAGCAGAGAAAAGCTTTTTCTTTCAAAAAGCAGGAGAGAGAATGAGATGAAGACTAGACACTCGTGCACATTATGAGGTTATCTTAAGATAACCTCGTACTCCATACATGTTATACCATGTATACTGTTACTGTTAAATCTTTGAACCTCCCCCATGTCATTTGTAGGATTTTTCCAATCTTGAAGATTCTTAACTTAGTTTACTTTTTCAATGTTACCAAAATTACCCCCAGTTTTCCTCCCATGATTTTTTAATTACATATTGAACTTATAAAAAGGTAAAAACTCACCGGTTTTCTGGGCTAGACTTCACCGACTGAGATTACAAGGACGAATAGCATCATTGTATGTATCAGGGAATAGTCTAGACTCCAGATCAACATTCAGTCCCATATAAATGTACTTGAAATTGATTTTCAAAAAAATTAATAGGAATAAGATTATATTCAAAATTCACTGCATGTAGCCCAAAATAATGCAGTGTTATTTCATGATCATTATTTTTAAAAACAAAGTTTAAAAAATACACTTTTTTGGAGCTAAATTGAAATATAGCGTATGGAAGAATTTGACAATGCAAAAACGCTTGTGGAAAAAACCACTGATTAAAAGAAATAAAAACACAACTCACGACATGGCTACTTAACCCTTTCAGGACAAGAATTATTTAAGGGCTAAATTGATCACATTTTGTTCTTCAAATTGGCAAAAATAATATTTTTCTATCAGTGCTACTTGGTTCTAATAAGGTGCGATGTTTTCGAAAACAATATACATGGTTAAAAATTTTGTTGAAAAGTTGAAAATTTACCAATTTTGATAAAAATCAATGATTTAGAACCTCTGAATGTGTTGCCAATTTAAGGATTTTAAAGCTTATTCTCATTTTTAAAATTCCTGGCATCAAACGTAATATGGTCATGTACCAAAAATGGACATAGTGGGTGTAGAAATTTTTTCTCTTTCTACTCATGCATCTGGTTTATATTTTAGAACTCTGGGGCCAGTTTCTCGAAACCGTCATATGTCTAAGTTCTTGACTAAGTCAGCGCTAGTTCTCTAATTGTCCGCTACGTGTTTCACGAAGCCGTCTTTACCAAGATGCATGACAACTTCCTGACTAAGGACTTATGACGCCTCCAACCCTGTCATATCTTTTTTAGTCGACGTACAGCGCCATCACATGTTATTTATTGGGTAGATTATGGTAGGCAAAAAGTGACACTACATACTTCTATGCAACTCTTTCTACGCATTCACTTTATCTGGAATTTATCCATGTTTATATTATGAAAATTATATAAAATACATAGTGTTTTTGTTCAAGGCTTGTCTCCACTTAACTCTTGTGAATCAACACTCTTTCCACATTCTAATGGATAAAAAAAAAACACAAACAAACAACATTCTAATTGAGGTCATTTCAATATGAAAGGAACTTTTTTTCAAATGAAAAAGAAAACCATAATAAAAACGATAACATTAATAGACTGACAGGAGATAGGCCTGTATCAAAATGTGGGATTTGAAGAAAAAAAAGTTAAACCAAAACTTGTCAAATTAATCCCATCATTGGAAACTGGCGGGAAAAAAAAAACTATTGACAAATAAACATTGGGCAAGAAAAAAATACAAGCCTTACTGATAAGCAATGGAAACTTGGGAAGTATTATAATCTAGAAAAAATATAAATTCATAACTGTTGCTAGGTATGTTTTATGTCAAAATGAATTTAGTAAGTCTCTTGACTTCTGATTGGAAAGCTATTTTACGATATGGGTCCTTCATATCTGATCAATTAGCATGAAAAATGACGTGCTACCATAATAAATTTGAAAATCACATGTTATAGGTCTTATATAATAATTACAAGAGTGCTTTTTGTGTGAAAACAAATAATTGGGCGATCTTCGTAAATGATTTCTATAAAGATTTCTTTGGTGAACTAAAATCCGACGAGGGAACTGTAATATGGCATGGTAGGCAAGCCATAGTCAACGGCATATTCTCTGGTTTTCAGACCCATATCAGTGTAAACATAGATTATATCAACGATTTTAAAAATGAATACTTTGAAATATACGTGTTTAAACTTATAATATGAATATTTTTGTAATTTCCATATCATACTCAAGCCCAAAAACATTATGTAAAACATTCAAAGCATATTATTATTACAATGAAAATATATGGGTTTATTTTTATAAACTATCAAATCACGACATCCGGGGGGTACCTATCCAACGTAAAACTGGCTCACCGATCATGAAATCAATCACTCATATTTTTCATTTTACAAACGAATCCATCATGTAATTTACATAATTTAAAAATTATTTGGCATCTATTATACCCTTCTAGATTTTCTATTTTCTTTTATTCCCTAATTCATTCAAATATTTGCAGTTGAGTTAAATTTAGCTTTTAAAAATATAGTGTAATTGCAACCAAGGCTACGTGTCGGCTCCTATTCTCGCCGATAGTATCGATATCACGAGATGTCTAGCTAATTAGCTCTTCGTGAAACAGTTTAGGAAGATCATGGACATCTCCGTAGTTGGCGGATAAAGTTATGACTGTCTTGTCGTTGGTTTCGAGAAACAGGCCCCTGGATCAAAAGTTATTGAGCCAAACCACAAAATGTGGTCAATTGTCTTGGAAGGGTTAAGAGAAACAATTGTGACTAATGGACGCGCGCATGTTCACAAGTCAGATTCATAAATTGAAAGGAGGCAGAGAGAGAGGGAGAGAGAGAAGGAACAGTTAAAGAAGGAAAAAGGGAAAGAGTTTCATATGTACCCTTTGCTAACCCTAACCCAACCCTATCCCTATGACCAGTTGCGGATCTACGTAGGGGGAAAACCGGCCCGTGCCCCCTCTTTTGAAACCCAGCTGGCATACCTTAAGTGCACAATGAAAAAAATTTGCCTCTTTAATTGTGTACTTTTCCGGCTCTGTGCCCCCTCTTTTACAAATTCCTGGATCCGCCCCTGCCTATGGCCACCATTCTAGACCATCTCCATATTTTTTTTCTTCATTTTAGTAGGAGAACTCTAGCCGGAGAAAGAATCGATGTGAAAAGGAACGAGAGAGGACAGGAGAAAAAGGAGCCCAGAGTGAAAGAGAGGTGGAAAGAGAGGGACAAAAGGGGAAAGAGAAATAGATGAAATTTGCTTTTTGCAAAAATTGTTGAAAATATGAAAAGCTCTTGGCATGTGATATACACAATAATTATCAACAAATTCCATTTTTCAAGAACGGGGTCGGGCTAACTCGGCACTAGGGTGAACTCGGCACTGCGAGGTGACTTTGTTTCAAGAGTTGAAGTCCCCGCTACACACCGTACCGTTTTTTAGCCTTAAATTTCATGTTTTGTATAATTTTACTTCTTAAAATGTGTAACATTACTTCTTTGCTAATCATTTTACACATTGGTATCAATAATTTTGAATTTAAGTGTTTTAAAATGTGTAATAAATGCGAAATTCAACACAAGTATTTGCGATCAATTTAACTCTCTGGGATCACCCGGCCGCGATATTCCGCCAAGGCCGAGTTCGCCCTAGTGCCGAGTTAGCCCGGATCCTCAAGAACTATGTTCCTTCTCTTTGTTATTTTAAATGTTAAACAATGCCAATAACATCCTCAGAAAATATTTTATTTTTATGCCCCCGCCCACTGTAGATTATGCTGCAGGCAGGCCCGTCAGACGGAATTTTAAAGTGGTACGGTTTCAGTGGGGGTCTGGGGGTGAAACCCCAAGCAGGGTTCGAAGGGACAGAACCCCTTGTGTGGGTGTAAGGGAACATTTTGAATGGGGGGGGGGGGGGGGGGTGTGAAACCTCATTTTGCTGCCCGAATATGAAGTGGTGGTTGCCAGAATATCGGAGCTTTGAAAATCCTCGGGGGGGGGGGGGGGGGCTGCAGCCTATTGACAAAGGGGGACGCCTTTTGCCCAAATATTAACTTTCCAGCGAAGCGAGCGAGCAAAAAAAAAAAATTCATATTTGTCCTTCTTTTTCTTTCTTCCCCTTTTCCTTTCCTTCTTTTTCACTTTCTTGAGGATATTATTTTTAAGATTTGTGATTGGATGAACAAGTTTTGTGGCATTATACTGTTCTTCGGTTTATGTGATAATGCGTTTCATAATAATGGAAAAAAAGGCAAAGTCACTTCGATGTTCGTGTTCTTTTATTAAGCTGGTGATAAGCCTACGATCAGCCTATGATCATGACATTTATCACCCTCCCACCTTCTCTCTTCTTTTCTCTTCTCTTTTCTTCTCCCTCTCTCTCTCTCTCTCTCTCTCCTTTTCTCTTCTCTTTTCCTCTCCCTCTCCATCTCTCTCTTTTTTTTTTCTTTTTTTTTAGGCTGAAAAGTGGTACGGTCAATTTCGTGCTATCCGTAGCGGCTCCGGGCCTGGCTGTAGGTATTATTGTATCCCCCAGCAGAATGCCGAGGATACTTTGGATTCAGCAGCATTACGCCGCCGCTGCTGCTGCCGCGTCATATTCTTGTGTGCGCTTTAACTGCCACATGCCTTGACGAATTTCTTTCAAATTTTATATGAAGGTGTAAATGTATCTTGGTAAAATCTAGAAACCTATAATTTTTAGTAATGCTGCCAACAGTGTTCCGTCTTTTACAGGGTAAAAGGCCATACTTTTGTGGATGGTTTGTGTGCGCTCTATAGGCCACATTTCTCAAGGGATTTTGTTCAAATTTTGTATGAAAGTGTATCTTGGTAAGATCTATGCACCTATAGTTTTTGGTGATGCTGTCACCAGTGTTTCATCTTTTATAGGGTCAAAGGTCATACTATGGAGGATGGCGTGAGTGCAGTCTGCATGCCACATTTCTGGATGGATTTCTTTCAAATTTTGTATGGAGATGTATCTTGGTACAATCTACACATACACATCTTTAGTTTTTGGTGATGCTGCCCTCATTGTTCCATCCTTTATAGGGTCAAAGGTCATTTGTCCCTTTTGTGCGCTTTTACTGCCACATTTCTTGACAGATTTCTTTCAAATTTTGTATGAAGGTGTATATTGGTCAAATCTACACATCTTTAGTTTTTGGTGATGCTGCCACCAGTGTTCCGTCTTTTATAAGGTCAAAGGTCATATTTTGAACGATGTCTTGTGTGCACTCTGAAGGCCATATTTCTTGACGGATTCCTTTCAAATTTTTTATGGAGATTTATCTTGGTACAATCTACAAATTTCTACTTTTTGATAATGCTACCCTCATTGTTCCATCCTTTATAGGGTCAAAGGTCATTTGTCCCTTTTGTGCGCTTTTACTGCCACATTTCTTGACAGATTTCTTTCAAATTTTGTATGGAGGTGTATATTGGTCAAATCTACACATCTTTAGTTTTTGGTGATGCTGTCACCAGTGTTCCGTCTTTTATAAGGTCAAAGGTCATATTTTGAACGATGTCTTGTGTGCACTCTGAAGGCCATATTTCTTGACGGATTCCTTTCAATTTTTTTATGGAGATTTATCTTGGTACAGTCTACAAATTTCTACTTTTTGATAATGCTGCCCTCATTGTTCTGTCCTTTAAATGGTCAAATGTCATATATCTTTTGTGTGCTCTAACTGCCACATTTCTTGACGGATTTCTTTCAAATTTTGTATATAGGAGTGTCTCAGTAAAATCTACACATCTTTAGTGTTTGGTGATGCTGCCCGCAGTGTTCCACTTTTTATAGGGTCAAATGTCTTATTTTGGGTGCTGTCATGCATGCACTCTGGTGGTCACATTTTTCGATTGATTTCTTTCAGATTTTGTATGGAGGTCCATCATAGTTTACTATAGACCTTTACAGTTTTTGGTGATGTTGCCCCTAGTGTTCCGTCTTTTATAGGATCAAAGGTCATATTTTAGTGGATATCTTGTGTGTGCTCTGCAGGTCACATTTCTTGACAGATTTCTTTCAAATTTTCTATAGAGATGCATTATACTCTACACACATATTGTTTTGGTGATGCTGCTCTTAGTGTTGACAATAGTCCGGGCCACCGATGGCAATCTCTACGTTATCCTTTTGTTTGAGTGAGGGGAGGGGGGAGGTTCTTTGTTCCTCCTTTGAACAAGGGGATGATGCAAAAATCCCTGCCAATGCCGGGGGATACATTCGCATTGCGCGGCAATGGACATTTCTAGTTTATGTTTGATGTTCCATGCTGATATTTTTATTCTGAACATTAGCGTAAAAACAAAGAACTATAAAATGATCAGTGCAAGTACATGGTATCTGGTCATTTGCTGTCCCTAACATTACCAAAAATAATGGACAATGTACAACATCTAACATCAAATGTGCCATTTTCCGTGTTATGATACACTGTAGTTGGTCTGGGCCCTATTTCATAAAACTTGTTATCAATAACAAGTTATGATAATTGAGCTACTGAAATCATTGCATTTGTTTGGCTGTGAGCAAATTTGTCGTAGAAATGTGGCAGTTGTTGCTGATAACAAGTTTTATAAAATGGGGCCCAGATCTCAGCTCCCTTAGGACTATCAACTTCATATAATTTTCAGAAATACTGAAATCTCAGATGCTGTCAGTAACATGGGACCAAATGCCTTGGACTTGACCATTAACTTTCATAGGGGTCTTGATATTAAATCATTTTTATACCCCCGTCAAACGAATGTTGAAATCTTGCTCATCTAACTACTTGCTCATGAAATTTGGCACACACATTTGTCTTGGGATGGAGATGTGCAAGACGTATTTTTTTAACGTGTCGGAAATCTTGCGGATCAAACTACTCATTTTTCGAGCAATGCATGCGCATGAAATTTGCCACACACATTGGTCTTGGGATGAAGATGTGCAATACATATTTTTTGAATGTGTCGGAAACTGCGATGCCATGGTATCGACATATGGCAATAAAATGGGAAAATATTGCAGATCAAATTACTCCCTCATTTTTGGAGAAATGGTCAGGAAATTTGGCACACACATTGGGTGAATTCAAGTTCGGTGTTGAAAGCTGGTGTTGGTGTTGGGGCAAAACTAGCACCAGCCACAACACCGAACCTGAAATAAAGCTGGTGCTGGGATTGACTTCACTAGGTGTTGAGCTATCAATAATGTGATTGGTATTATTTTTATAAACCCTAATTCGGTGTTGGGGCTAGAATCAGCAGCCCAATTCACGCTCTCAACACCAACACCAACACCAACACCGAACTTGAAATCACCCATAGAGGCGGGGGTATTCAGTGATATTCTAGTTTCATTTTATGCTCTTTGAATCCCAAGTGATTTTAATATATATATTTAAACTTGGAGGTGATTTCATATCATCTAGCAATTCACAATTTTTTCTTTGTCCCATTTGAAGGATCATATTTTGAATAGCCATGTCTGAAGCTTCAAGAGGAACCACTTGTCAAGGCGTGCTGCTCTTGGAACCGTTCTATGGTGGCTCTCACCGTCAGCTCATCGATCTCCTGCACAAGAGTGTTCCAGAAAGCACCTTGGTCACCCTTCCTGCTTCCAAGTGGCACTGGAGAGCCAGGACGTCTGCACTCTACTTCTCCTGTCAAATACCAAATGATCACAGCTTTAGGTATGTGTAGATTACATCTCATCCTCTCATCTCACTTTCTCGGTATGATGGATTCAGGATTCTCTCGCTGGAGGGGGGGGGGGGGGGGTTGCACAAATCCAAAAATTCTTTGAGAAGCAAAAATTTGAAATAAATTATCAGGTGCCCTTTTGGGGTTAAAATTGCTCAAGTAAGGGGCATATTTTTGTTTATACTGTTGTATTGAAGATATGAGATAAAGTTTTGTCAGGAGAGGGGGTACATGCCCCCCTTAAAACTGCTACTAATTATGTACTAACAGGTAAAACCTTGTGTTTGTAGGGTTATAAATGTGAAAAACATTTTTTCATGGTAGTGCATTTTGTTGGACTAAGACCGCAGCAATAATAGAGTTTTCTTTCTTGCAATGTCGTCCTCGACATGGCCTTGGACTCGTTCACGTTCTGCATCAAAAAAAATTCTTCTTCTCCTCCTCCTTCTTCTTCTTCTTCTTCTTCTTCTTCTTCTTCTTCTTCTTCTTCTCCTCCTCCTCCTCCTCCTCCTTCTTCTTCTTCTTCTTCTTCTTCTTCTTCTTCTTCTTCTTCTTCCACCAAAATCCTATTCGTTTTGCATGCACTTGTGACTTCTCTTTCGATCCCTTCCTCTTGTCCATTTCCTTTCAAATTTCATATCCCTATTCCTTGCCATGTCATGTAATGCATCTGACTCTTCTTTTTTCCGAAATCACTCATGCTTGACCATCCAGGCGCCATTTTCATGCCTTTCTTTCTTCTTGCCTATCTCCGCTATCCCAGATGCTACAGACTTCTAACAAATTGCTCTAGATAGTGAAAGACTTGCTCTACAACTTTTTTTTTTATCATGCCCTTCGAAATGCCATCTTCATACTCAAAATTCAAATCCGAAATCAGCGACCTTAAGAAATGCTAAATTTCTTTAAACATTCATTTCCGAATATGAAAAATTGCCATAACTTCCTTATATCAATTCATTTTTGTCTCAAATTTTTTACTGCGGCTTCATCTTGTCATTGCAGACATCCGTATGCCAAATTTCACACTTCAGTAGTCCCGCATAATATAAATACATGTAGCACCCTCTAAAATTTCAAAAATGGCTATCTTCTTGTGGCCGTATCTCCGTCATGCCTGGGTAAACCTGTACCCCTTTTTTGGATTTAAATACTTCAAGATATATCCTTTTCAGCCAAATAAAAAAATATGTACCTTATCATTGACCAACTTTGTGAAAATTGCCCGTAAAAATCACGATATTTACGAAATTGCCGAAATAACTTCAACTTGCTCTAAATTTGCGAACATTTAACCTACGTCTTTGAAATTTGGTGTGTATCTGTACATGTATATGTATTTGACAACTGTCAGCCAAATTTGGTGAAAAATGGTGACGTCATCGCAAAGTTATTGCTGAAATACCTCAATTTACCTGCTGTACATAATATTGAATAATATGCTTATTTTAAATGGCGCGCTAATGGCAGTCCGCTCAAAATGACCGTAATGAAATTTCACTTCTCAGGGATACCAAACACGGTATATGGTCTCACAGAAAATTTTCAGTAAATCGCGATTTAAGTCAGGTCATAAGAACTGTGATGACTCCTTGATAATACAGATCCTGCACAGTTTCCGCTCATGAATTTACACGTATTGTCTATGGGGCAAATCGGGTTCCCAACTGTGGCCCCCTGAATGATCTTTATTTCTCTTGAAATTTTGCAGGCACATTTTTTGAGGCAAAATGAAGAGCATCTCGTCGCCGGATTTTTAAAATCGGTCATGCCATTTTGTTCTATTAATCTATCATGCATCACACGCTTCGATAGGATTGTCATAAAAATATGAAAGTGGTCTCAAAATGATGGCTATGAAATGCTCTTTC
This sequence comes from Heliocidaris tuberculata, assembly GCA_025618425.1. Taxonomy (NCBI): domain Eukaryota; kingdom Metazoa; phylum Echinodermata; class Echinoidea; order Camarodonta; family Echinometridae; genus Heliocidaris; species Heliocidaris tuberculata. Next base: position 10,965,708 of record CM046849.1, on the reverse strand, counting down.
GTATGATACAAAATACGGCACATAAAGAACAAAAAAGAGCCAAGTTATTAGGAAATAAAGCCATTTCAGTACATGCCATTTAACAACATTTTCTTCAATACCATTCTACGCAAAGCCGATGTGGCGTGGTATACTATGCATCACATATAGTGTGGAAGCCACGTGGCCAGAGGCTATGGAAAGGCATTTTATCCTTCTACCTTTCCCTGTGTTATTCTTTGTTTCCATCCTTCTGTCATCCTGTCTTTCTATTTATGTTTTACCCTACTGTCATTGTTCTATGATCTTTGATTTCTTCCTTTCATTATGTTATGTTGAATAACACACAACCCCTTTTGCTTTGCTTTGCTTTGCTTTGTACTCAGTGTCCTGTTTGCTAGCTCTGTACTGAACCTTGCTGAGCTGGTTGCCTTGAGACCTGATCTGGCTGGTATCAGAAAGATCCTGTACTTCCATGAGAACCAGCTGGTGTATCCAGTTCAGAAGCAGCAGGACAGAGACTTTCAGTATGGCTATAACCAAATCCTTTCGTGGTAATTATGGTGATGTAGTGTGATGTATTACCCAAACCTGTCATGGAGCTACATTTAAGTAAATCTCTCTGCAGACTGTGTTATCTGACTGCATCCCCATTTTAGAAGAAGTTGCAATTTCATTAGAATCCGATGACCGGGGTAATATTTGTAAAGCGCTTAGAAACATCGTAGATGTACTAGGCGCTATATGAATCCAGGTTATTATTGTTATTATCATAGAAATTAAAAAATAAACCTTCCTGACTTAAGTTCCGAAAGTCAGTTTCATAGGCACTAGAATTAGTGAATGTAAATATATTCATGAAACAAAATATTGATGTACATATGTCAGTGATGTTTAATAAAGTCAATTCAAATCAATTCATGACAGACCACTGAACCCAGTTTTATATACTTACTTTTTGTCATGCATGTTCAGGATTAAATCAGGACTGGGCACCAAAATAACATGCCATTGCCCCGTCTTATAAAGAGTTGTGATTGATTCGAATCAAACGCAACTCCTATCTCTTAAGTACACAGTTGCGATTAATTTCAAGTTACAACTGAATCAGATCAATTGCAACTCTTTATAAGGCAGGGCCTAGAACATCACTAGCAGTGAGTAGGGTTATACAGTACATGCAGCTAACTAGTAAATTTTTAATGTTGGGTGTAATTTGATTAAAATTTACACACTTGTTGTTTTGTCATACGATTTCAAGTTTGGGATAAATTTGATTTTCGAATATATGAATTTAAAACTCTGTTGTGGTGGGCTCTAGTGCCATAATTGCTAGTTAGTGGTGGGCTCTAAACCCGAGTGGTTGGTTCCACCGCCCACCGCCACCCAGTGTAGCTAGAACTCTGGCACTTATTACGAAATCACAGAGTGAATAATTTGCTAATTATCCATTGTTCAACCCTTTCAGAATTGGAGAGAGTTCAGGTCTCCCAAATTTTTATCTTTGGACAAAGAAAAGTTTGTCTTTGTGAAATTGAATACAGGGGTCATGCATTATGAATTTAGATCTATATAACATGTTTCTGCCCAAATAAACAGTGATAAGGGTACTATGATTGAAAACAAAGTTTTTTTTAATACTTGTCTACTTGTTGACACCGTAAGGGTTAAAGGTATAATGACTGGACCGCTATTATGATAATGATGATAATGAGACTTATATTATGCAGCTACTATTCTACTTAGTATGACATGCTAGGCTATTGAGGGATATAATGAGATATCTAGTTAAAGACAGAGTAATATACTTGTGATTTTTTTTTCCTTTTTTGAATTAACAGCCTAGTTGCCGATGCTGTTGTGTTCAATTCAGGTTACAACCAAGAGAGTTTCCTCAACTCCATTGAATCCTTTTTGAAACTTATGCCGAATCGACCGAGAAAACTAGCTGAGAGGATTCGTCCAAAGTGCCAAGTCTTGTACTTTCCCATTGATTTCCCTACCACTTTGCTCAAACCTGACAGGACAACCCCTTTAGACGAATCACAAGAGATGAGCCCGAGCCATGGGGCTCACCATAGACATGCTTCCAAGCACAACACTGACCAAAGGTCACCAGATTGCCTCTTTGCAAGATGTCAATATCACTGTTTTCAATGCCATGAGTCTACTTTAGCTGGCACAGTAACTCGTGTTCAGTCTGGACCGAGCACAACCTCGGTAGAAAGCAAGGAGGAGGGGGAGCTCAACGAAGGATTGGAGACAAAATTGGACAGGATTTCACTGGATAACCAGCAGGACATTCATATTTTATCTTTACCCTCTGTGGAAGGATCACAGGACTCTAAAGATATGGAACCTGTGTCCAGTGTCCCTGTAGTAAATCACAAAGATCCCTCTAATTCTCCTGTAGAGAAAGATGATGATCAAAATGTTAACTGTGATGCATTACCATTTCAAAGTACAGTTGAAGAGCAACATGCTGGTGAAAGTCGGGTGATAGCAAAAGGACCTTTGATTTCGGTTAATACTCATGATGAAGATACAAGTAACTGTTGTCATGGTAATAGAGATTATAGATGTGCTGACGAGTCTGGTGAAGAAGCTGGGAAAGTTATGGGAGGCAGAGCTCGACCACTCCATATTCTTTGGCCCCACCGATGGTAAGATTGAATGCTCATGATAGGTGACAATGTCAGATTGAAATAGCACGGTGTTGCTCAAATGTAACTTTCACTATTTTAGTCTGGTATATTTCTCGCAAGTGTATGTACTGTTAATCAAGTTTTTAGGCTCCAGTTTTCTTTTCTTTTTTCTTCACATTAGTATGGGTTTTATTTCTTTAATTTTCATTGGGCAGATTTTTGTTCATCACTCTTCTTGGAATAAACCTTGACTAATGACTGGGATAATTCTAGAACAGCTATCCCTTGCGCTATCACCCTCCCTTCCCCTGACAAGTGCCCTTCAAATAACTATACTATACACTATACTTGAAGTGCTCTTTACCTTGCTCTTCTTACATTATAGGGAGCACGATAAGAATCCGGAGCAGTTTTTCTCCACCTTGTTTCAACTGTGTGATGAAGACTGTAACTTTCATCTCTCCGTGCTGGGAGAAAACTACCTGCAAACCCCACGTGAGTCTGATGCATGATACATTTTTATATCAAACAAATACCTATTCATATAACAGTGTTATGAAATGGGGCATTTGCAATTGCAAACTTGTTAAGCTCGGCATTAGGGACAAATTTTATTCAGCGGAAAATTGAGGCCAACTTAGCAAAGAGAGCTGCAGTAATTACAAGTAGTTACAGAAAATTTACATTTGGTACCACTTTAAAAACACCCATTTTCAAGATTGTTAATCAAGTTGTGAAATTCTACAAAACATTTAATTTTAGGGCTATTTAGAGGTCTGATGTGTAGCTTTCCCTTGAACACTTGAAATCTAATCACGAACTATGCCAAGCTCACCCTGTTGCAGAGTTAGCCTAATGCCATCGATTTGCTACATTGTGATTATGTAGCATTCAATAATTTTGTTATAGTGCACTTGGTTGCACTTTGATTTCAATTTTTGCACGATATATAGCAAAATGGGCATTTATGCTTGCATTCATGCAGCTATCTTGTCTTTCACTGTCTTTGCTAAGCACTATTTATGATGACACTTTGAACCATACTTGATGGTTTATTGTAGTTAAATTTTCCTAAATAAACGGGTCAAAAGTTTACATACGCCATCTGTATGACACATACTTGACCGTACTACCATTATTTTTAGTATCTTCCAATAATCACATAGTTCATATCTACCAGTCCGACAACTTTGGAAAACCGAGAAAGGTAAATATGCCGAAAACGCTGTTGTACCCATAATGAACATAGAGCCCTCATCGTTCAATGCAAGGCAGTGTGTACAAAAGGCAGGGGGAAAATCTTATATACTGTATATTTTAGAAATAATGCTGCATCTCAATTATCTTCAAATCTTGTGAAAGAATCTTTATATAACTTTCAATTCATAAACATATGAAATGAAGATATCCACAGCATTATCTAAAAATAAATATATATCAACGACAAGTCAACTTTGCCAGATTTTCCCCATGCCTTTTGTACTCACAGCCTTGCATTGAACTCTGAGGTCTCTACAAATGCATATTCATTGTGCGTTATACGACCTTTATGGCATGTTTATATCTGTGCTTGGTTTTCTGAAGTTGTGTCCGACTGGTTATGTCAACTACATGTAGCTTCTTGTAGAACCCTCCTGAGATATTTGTCCATTCCTTTTGAAAAATCGGATGCAACTTGGTGACATTTCCTTGCCCTGTAAGTTCTATAAGTTCTGTTTATATAAGTTTGGTACTACTCTTGGCGGAAATATACCTCCTTCTGTAGTGACTTCCTACTGCACTGTGATGAAATTACTGAACATGATGTGATCGCAAGTCCTTCCATAGGATAACCTTCTACAACAATTTTGTTTACAGAAGGTGATATATTTCCTTCAAAGTGATTCTTGGCCTTAGCCGGAAATACGGAACTTGATTTTGATTTTTGAAACAATAGAGTACCGAAGTGCTGACGTGATATTTGCTCATTGTCCAGGTTACTGGTTCCAAACAACAGAGCCTGCGCATGAGGTTCACCGCAAAATCATTCAAGCAACAGGCTGGAGCAGGGCAAATTCAGAGTTTGGCGCTAGTGTGATCACCACACCATTGTTAAGCACAAAATTGTTTGGAACCGGCAACCTTGACAACTTGGCCGGTATGACGTCACATTTACCTTGGAAAGCCCTTTAGATTGTTCATGTGTTTTCATATTAATAATAAAGTTCTCTTTCTAGTTGCCATGTACATGTAAGGATTAATGTTTTACATTTGTGCATGTTATTCATTGTTTTTTTATGTCCAGCTATCTTTAAGGAGGCAGAGTTGAAACTGAAAGATAACATTATCAACTGGGGCTTTGTGCCAAGTAAGGAGCACTATCACCAGATACTTTCCGAGGCTGATGTCGTTGTATCCACTGCAAACCATGAATTCTTTGGAGTCGCAATGTAGGTGCATACAGGCTTCTCGGCAGAAAATAGTTTACGCATGGTTCAAATTGACAGAAATGCGGCTTTATTGAATCTCATTGGGGTGATCTGAGAGGACCAAAGCAAATTTGCGGGTTGAAAGTATGCACAGACACATTTATTGGTCTATATTGAGTGAAATATTGCTTTATGGCATTCCAGGGAGGTGGTTTGGGAGGACCAAAACAACTTTGGAGATTGAAAGTAGGCATTGACTGATTTATCACCCTTGTCGGCACCCTTGTTTGGAGAATCTACACACGGTTTTTATTTTCTGAAATTCCTCACCCTTGGTATCAGCACCATGGGTGTTATGTACTAGCGAGAAGGCTGGGTATTGAGGAAAGCAGACAAAATCAGAGACAGGTTTTGAAGGTTTGAACAAATTGGATAAATGATAAGAGAGTTATGAATATTTGGAATGTGAAATGAGTTCCTACATTGGTCATTTCTGCACTATGATGGAATGGGGACAACTCTCCCATTTTCTTCAACACTCTAAAATAGCATTATATGATTTTTTAAATCAATATTTCTTGAATATTTCCTCAAAGGAATGGTTATTTCCAGGAGCACTGGAGAGCACTGGAAATTCATTCCCCAAATGGGTGAGTTGTTTCCTATTACATCACAGTTGAATGACCTGTGTGCCAATTTGTGATTCACAGGATTTATATAGTGTTCTCAGTTTCCATATAGTTATTACTTTATTATCATTTGCTCAATTATTTTCAAAGTTTCACATAAAGTTTCCCTGATTTTTTTGCTTTCACACAATTCACCTTGTGAGTAAGATTTGATTGCCCTGTAAGTGGCTGGGAGTGCTCATAATCAGAAGATTGTTATGGATAATTACATTGAGTGTCTGCCCTGTTCTTTTCTTTAGGTTGGAAGCCACTCATTTTCGCTGTTATCCTCTCTGCCCAGAACGTCTTGTGTATCCTGAGATCTTCCCAGGTAAATAGTCTCTTTGGCCTGCATTCTTGAAAGCGTGCTTTAATTCTTTAGGCTAATGATATTGTGATAATATTCAGTTATTTTATTACCCACTCCACATTATGACAATATCGTCCCTCCGTGCTTCCAAAGAGCTTTGAAAATCTTATCCTGGCACTAGGCTTGTAGCTCTGGCAACCGTTGATCAACTCACGGTGCTTTACAAGGAATGATGCTACCAAGTACCCATTTACTACACCTGGGTGGAGTGTGGCAAATGTATATTAATATTTTGCCAAAGGATGTTTGTGAAATGGCAAGACCTCAAATCCCGTTCCTTGTAATCCACAGTCTGATTACTTACACACTATTATACCAAAACACCTCTAGGCTAGAGGTGGTATTCTGAAATCTATGTTTACGTAAAGTTAGCCTCCATGTCCCAAGGCCCAAAGATAACATACCATGAACATATACATGTATTAAAGTAGTATTCTGAAAACGATATTAAGGGGATGTTACCTTGTCTCACTATGCACCTGCCATGCCCATTTCTCATAGAATCTCCTATGAATAGTACTGTTAAAGTGTACTTCAACCCAATCATGTTTCATGTTTTGTCACGCCTGTAGACATGTCTAAGAAGGCATATCATGAGCTCATATGCGCAACAGTTATTACAATGGTGAATTAATTTCTTTTGAAAAACTCCTTGCCTTTTCACATGCAAAGGTATAGATATGAGAAGTCATAATTTATTATGGTCTTCACATAAACACAGTTTTAAAAAACCCACAAAAAGGAAAACTATTGCATTTTGCATATAAATGGACCATTGTATGATATTTACAAGATGGTAAGACTTCGTCATCATTTGTGTTTTGTTTTCTAGGTCTAGGTTTGTTTGTAAGAATTGGTTGCCCAGTTTTATAAAGGTTTTGTTGCTCTTGTATTGGCATCCCAGCTAATTTTGAGCCAGAGATTTATAATCAGAGTTTCATTTTCCCCTGAAGCCAATGATTGCAATAGTGATATATATTTTTGTAATCTCTCCTAACTTGGTTTTGGTCTCTTTGAAGGAAGCTGATGTCATAATTAAATTTGAGTTGTGATATTTTGTTTTTGTGATGCAGCTGAACATCTGTACAGAACCCCCACACAGCTCCTTAAAAAACTGAGACGATTTTGCAGAAACCCACACCTAGTTAGGTGCCATGAATTTCAAGTAAGCTGATATTACTATACAAATAATATGATTGCTCTGTGTGCATTACCTGAAATAAAGTCACCAGGTAACTATTGAATCGACTTAATATTTCATTTGACTGTAACATAATTGGAGACAACTCTCCCATTTATTATACACTAAAATATTACTATTTTCCATTTTTCGCCCAATCATCTTTTCCCTCAGGGCAGTACTCTTAATAGATACCATGTTGTTGTAGGTTCTCAAAAAAAAAAAAGATCCTACCCTGTCATAAATTTTGAAAAAAATGATATAGTAAGTTGGTGTGTGGAAACAAATCACAGAATTGTCTGCCTGTAATGCACAGTGACTTGACTGCTTTGACCAATTTGAAATTTGCATATTTGCGTCGTGACTTTAACTTTATAAAATTTTATGTATTTCATATTGTTTTTAACCGATTTCATTCAAAGTTTCACCAGTCAGCTTTTCTGATTTTTTTTCCTACAACAGCCTGAGGTGAAATCTTATCATAATGACAGTGAAAATGCATGAATCTATTCATTAATTTATTGATCTCTACATTCTCATCTTTCCATTACAGGCGGACTTGTCAAAGTATAGCTGGAGGACTTTAGAAACCAACTACCTCAACCTTTTGTTGGAAACGTGAAAAGGAGGATGCAATGAAGAGAAGAGCTTTTCTTTTTTGATGATGTTGTACGCGGAATACTCATTCAGTGGAGATGCTTATGAAAACATCAAGAAGTAATCACACTGTCACTGAACCCCTGGTAAGATCTGGAGATACAGAAAATGTTCAATATCAGAACATTCAAAAATCAGTGAACCTTTGTTGCTATTGACCCAAATTTGATTGTTAATTCATTTATGGAATACTCTTGTATCAGTTGATGGTTTATCTATAGTGTCAACAAGAACAAACCAACCAGCAGCCCTGGTAAGATCTGGAGATATAGGAAATGTTCAATATTAGCATTCTAACACCAGTGATGCCGTTGTTGCTATTCACCTTCATACAAGTACTAACTCATTCCTCTTTATTGAATATTCCTGTATCAGTTGATAGGGTACATTTGAAGTTTGGTGAGGGTCTGTACTGAGGTTTGTAAAGAGTGAGAGAGGATAAAGGATGTAACAAAGTGGATCAGGAAGATGATTTCTCAAACCAGGTTCACAAGTGAATTGAGCTGTTGTTTCCTAATCCTGAGACTGTAGCTTTGACAGCACCTCATTGCCTTGAAGGATTATCTCCTTCCTCATTTAAAGTGATATTAAACTGAAGCTCCTAAATAGTGACATCTTTCAACAGGATTTTATAAGTGTCTGTGCCTCTCATTTTCCCATCATGCCCCATTCTAGTTTGTAAAAGCTTAGAATGTACCTGCGCACAATTTTCCACAATGCCAAGTCAAATATAATAGTTTTAAATATAAAATTTGCCTATTATCCAAACAATCTGTTTGTCAAAATTTTAAATAAAATGCAATTTTTCAAATTATAATCTTAATTTAGCAATCACTGTAAGATGATGCTGTTCAAGTTCTACCAGTTTAATGCCTCTATTCTTATAGAGGCATATAATGCTAATGTCATCATGAGTTCTGTCAAGTGAACTACCAATCAAGAAAAACTGGCTTAATTCATTCTGATTTGTCTATCATGCAGTAAATGGGTTATTGGACACACACACACACACACACACACACACACACAAATACGTGAACAAGCACTGTTGCAGTTTCCAAAAAAATTATATAGACCATGTGTTCTACTTGTCAGTCAGACCACATATCTGTGTCTGTCTTTGCTCATTACTTGATACTTATAATAATACTATTTCTATGAAATTTGATGTGGCAAATATCATGTATTTGCAGTCACGAATATTCAGTGTAAATTTCATAGGATTCTGTTACTACATGTAGCCATAATTTAGTGGGGTATATGTATCATAGCAAAACATTTCAAATCCACTCTATTTCAGTGGTGTGTTTGAAATGTTATTTAATGCTCCATATTGTCCATTTGTTAAAAAAAACCTCACAAATTGTAGGAGAAATACCCCTTTTCTAGTAAATATGTAGTCCATGTAATAATACTCGAATCAGATCAGTAATGACAAAACCTTTTGGCAGAAATTTAGAGTTCTTTCCTGTAAGTCCACCCGATATGAAGTATTTGTCGGACTTTGTTGATTCTAGATGATAAGCAAGTCCCTTACAATTATTAGCTGATGTAATGTTTTTACGCCTCTAGTGGATTATTAAAGAGTTTTGAAAAATGGATTATAATTTCCTGGTCATGATATAAATCACCTTTACATTAAAAAAAAAAATGTATTCTTGTTAGTTTATGTTTACACAGTGGATTTCAAGTTAACAGCTTTTGGATTTTATCTGTAACCAAGAGATGAACATGATCTCACTGTACATTTATTATGTTATTTTTGCTTTAAAAAATTACCGTAGACACCCTTTGATGACCTGGGCTATTATGTCTCCTTTGTTGTGCAGGTTTGATCAATAAAGTGGTGTTGAAAAAAAAATGTATGGTCAGGGGTCCTAAAGCTACGCAGGTCCTAAAGCTACACACCCCGCAAATACGCGCAATACGACGCGTTCAATGCGCCAAACTTTTGGTGTGACTGAGCAACGAGATTATCATTTACGTTCGCCAAAAAGAATGAGTAATTTTCCTTTATTTTTGTGATATTATCATTATTTGGAAATCGGGGTGAAATTCGCATTTTGTCAGCTTCAAAATCACGATTTGCATTCATTTATTACGTGTGCGTAGCTTTAAGACCCTTTCATTTTTTCGACCAAATTCGACATGGGTATCGACATAGACTTGAAAATTAATGTTATTGATATTTGTCCGTCGTAACTTTCTTAGGGATATCAAACTCCCAGGCCCTTATTCTGCTAAATTTAAAATGCAGCCATGGGTCTGAAGTCAAATTTTAACAAAGGAAGTTAGAATGAGGTTTACTTTTGTTTAACATGACTTTAGACTGAGTGTAGGGTTTAACTGAGTTAGAAGAATACCAACCCCAGTGTTTTAGATCTGCTGCATAATGTACATGTGAATGAAAAACAAGTAAGAAAAAAAAGGCTAATTTTGCAGCCAATTTCGAACACAATGAATAACAGCAGAATCCTTTTTTAAGGAAATCTGTCCTATGAAGCTTCCTTACATCTACAAATGTGATATGTCATGGAAAATAATAAAATATTTACTTAAAGGGAAAGTTCACCCTGATTACAAGTTCGTTATAAAAGAAGCTGAAAAAATTAGAAACACATTAGAAAAAGAAACACATCAGTGAAGGTTTGAGCAAAATCTGATAAGAAATAAGAAAGTTATGAATTTTTGAAGTTGTAATCAATCAAACACAAATTGGCAACTCTGTGGCGTATCTTGTGAGCTCCTCGCCTATTTGCCCTGTACCCCCAAAATCATTAATTTCCATTTTCTCTAAAGAAAATATTCAGTCATACATGCACCTTAGATGTAATCATTGCTCATATGTTTTTACACAAAACCTGTATGAAACAAATCTATTCCTTCATCAAAAACTAAGAAAATAAAAACTAATGAGATTTTCTGTACTTAGCTTTGCTCAAACTTTCACTAATCTGTTTCTATTTTTTCTTCTTTTATTCAAATCAACTTAATACCAGTGTGGACTTTCCCTTTAATATAAACATAGAAATTGTCTTCCTTGTGTAATTATAACTGAAGCGTCATTTGAGATCAGTGAGATGGGAAAATAAGTCTTCACCACCGCCATTTAAGTTTGGCTGATGAAAATGAAAATGTGTAGCCATTTTCAATTTTTTTTTTTTAAAGTTTACTTTTGGATTATATGTCTCTTCCTCCACAAAGTTGAATTTGCCAGATCAGTGCAATTTAAGTGTGGATGAAAGCATTCATTGAAGATGATGAAAACATTACCAAATTGTTTTCTCAATGAATCATTTCCAATAAAACTATTACCAACAATTTTATTTATTGCTACACTTTCTAAGCAAAAGTCATGTGCCTGTAGAAAAGAGTTCTTGGGCAGAGACTTTGTCGAAAAAGTCTGAAATTGCCAATCCATATAAAAACAGTGATAATGAACTTTTTAACATGTTGCCATTTTAGGGATTTCGGTACCTATTTTTCAAAAAATAGATTTCTTACGTCAATGCTATATGATGCTACAAAAAATGGTCACAGTGTATGCAGAAATTTGTTTCTCTTTCTGTTCATGCATTTGGTATATTTTCAACGCTCGGAAAGAGTTATTGAGCCGAACTGAACAATGTGGGAAAGGTTTTAAGCCAAGCTTGTAGCACATAGGCCTAAAGATATTTTCTATAAAATCCTTGTTCGCATTTGACTTGGTAAATCGTCTTTTAAAAATGCTGCGGCAAAATATAAACCATTTTCTTTGTAATTGAATGGCAAGTGGGGGTTAAAAAAAAAAAAAGCAGTTCCGTGCAACAAAGACCCTACATACATTATATATGCAATATCTGGGTGATACATAAGATACAGACATATGAAGAACATTAAGGTACCTTAGCTAACATAACGGCCCAAAGAAGGTTTAAACCACGGGTAAGGTTTAAACCTCCGTAAGCGTACTAAAATAAGCGTAAATAAGCGCACATTGCCCATGCGCGCGCTCAAAGAAAATATATGATTGGATCGGATTCCGTGCGCACGTACGCTTAAAAAACCCAGGAGGGGGTTTAAACCATGGTTTAAACCAAACCTCCTTTGTGAATTCGGGCCAACATGGCACGTAAAGACGTGGGAAAGACGCAAAGAGCAAAATGGGTAATCTTGTGTGTACATCTAATCTAAACTTACAGTCAGACTTATCTGAATAAAAGTCTTCACATCATTTTGCTTAAAAGAGTTAAATACTAATTCTACATTCTAATGTTTTGGTTCTGCCTCTATGGAATGAACTTAAGATTTTTAATAATTTTGTCATATGCGTCTTTCCTGTGTTGTTACATGCCATCATGTTTCACTAAGCTACCTAATTAAGCTTAGGTCACTTTATTTTGCTGTGGCATTTTGTGGAGACAGTTTACTGGTTCATGTGTGAACTAGACTTAATCTTGTGTGAAAACATTCTTCCAGTACAATTACATGTTGCAAAGTTGGTTTGAATAAGTACTGTAAAATTCTTTTGGATAGACATTTCACTTTCAGCTGCTGCCCCTGACACTTCTGATATTTATTTGAATTATTTTTAATATTTTGAATACACCATTTTTCAATAAATTCCACCTGTCAAATTTTTAGGTTCTTCTTTTCTCAGTCTTGTATTCTTCATTCTCTTCTCTCGCTGACTGTCTCTCCCTTAATAGGTTATATGAAACAAGGGTTGGTGGAAGTTCCTCCTTTTCGTATCTCAAGTCTACAACCTTGCATAGAGCAAAATTGATGAAGGTCTAGGTATTAAATTTTAGTGCACTCATCTTCTGCCTTGTTGGTCTTTATATAACCCAACAAAGCAAAAATAGTACAGTTGAAACTCACTATAACGAGGACCTTGAGACCATGAAAATTACCTTGTTATATCAGGAATCTCCTTATATCGGGGTAAAAAATACAAAAGAACATAAAGACCTAGGACCAGCAAAATTACCTTGTTATATCAGGAATCTACATATATCGGGGTAAAAACACAAAAGAATATAAAGACCTGGGACCAGCAAAATTACCTTGTTATATCAGGAATCTCCTTATATCGGGGTAAAAACACAAAAGAACGTAAAGACCTGGGACCAGCAAAATTACCTTGTTATATCAGGAATCTCGTTATATCGGAGCACTTAATAGCGAGTTTCTAGTGCAACAGGTGGAATAAAGGTTCATTACAAGGTAGAGAATAACGATCTATAAAATTTGCGAATAGTTTTCTTTTCCCTCATTTTACAATAGTAATGGGTCACTAAGGGTGGAACAAAAGCATCACTGGGCACTTAGAGAAGAATGATCTATGAATTTGAATATATTTGTGAATAGCTTTGGTCCCTCATTTTACAGTAGTAACGGGTGGAACAAAAGTTCATCACTAGGTACTTAGAGAAGAATCATCTATAAATTTGAATGTATTCGTGATAAGCTTTGTTGTCCCTAATTTTACAATAGTAACAGGTGGAACAAAAGTTCATCACTTCAGTGGCGGATCCAGGCAGGGGCGCCAAGGGCGCGCGCCCCTCTTTAATTTTTCTGTTTTGTGATATTTTTTTTTACTCTTCGGATCAGCGAGGGCGCTGCACAGCGGCGACCAGCTCACATTTCTTGTCTCTCCTGAGTTTTTGTCTTGAATTTGTCTTTTTCAAGTAAGTTCTTCAGCATAATTTGTCTGTTTTTGAACAATTATGTTTGTGAAGGTGTTCTACGTGTTTTGGATATATTCAGTAGCATTGACACTGCTTCTGTTACCAAAAAGTGAATGTTATGAGGACCACGCCCATATTGTATCTTATGGACGTGACTTTCTCTATGGACTCGCTACTGCGGCCCCGTCCCGACTTAAGCCGTCTGATCTACCGGAGTGGGTCCCTTTAAGAGAGAGCCAAGATGACAACCCCTCTACATCATCTCGGCCTCGCAAGAGAGGTAAGAAAGGCGGCGTCAGGCAGCGAGTACGACTTCGAAAGAATAAACCCCCTCTTCCCACCATAACACTAGCTAACGTTCGATCTATCGGAAATAAGATTGACGAGATTCGTGGTTTGACCAGATTTAATGGGGAGTTTAGATGTTCCAGCATTTTATGCTTTACAGAAACATGGCTTGACTCATCAGTACCAAATGAACTGATCGACGTTGATGGTTTCCAGTTGATTAGACTTGATAGATCTAAAACTGAAACGAAAAAGTCCAAAGGAGGTGGGGTTTGCATTTATATGAACACAAGATGGTGCATAAATTATACAGTCAGATCTAAGATATGTCAGGAAAATATCGAGCTACTCTGCGTTTCTTTCCGACCATTTTACCTGCCCCGAGAATTCGGGCAGGTTCACGTCATTCTCGTCTACATTCCACCAAATGCAGATACCGACGTAGCAGCAGGTTCTATTGTGGAAACCGTAGGATCCATGGAAACAGCGTCCCCGATGCTCCCATTACCATACTCGGTGATTTCAACCAATGCCGTATCGAGGATGCGTTGCCTAATTATCAGCAAACAATAGAATGTGCTACTCGCGGTAACAACGTGCTGGACCGATGTTATTGCTCTGTCCGAGATTCGTACAAATCAGTTGCACGTCCAAGTATAGGGAAATCTGATCATCTAACTGTTCATTTACTGCCGAAATACAAACAGATGATCAAACGAGAGAAGGTATACAGGTTAAGAAAATAAAAGTTTGGAACGAGACTGCAATCGAGAATCTCCAAACCTGTTTCGATCTATCTGACTGGGACATGTTAAAGGTCATGTAAAGTTTTGGTAAGCCCTCAAAAATTGTTCGGCAGATTTCTTCAATTTTTGTTGATAAATAGCAAGATACTAGCAATACTAAGACACTGTGAAGATTTCGCCTCCTAAAGTTTAATATCAAACAAAGAAGAGGCAAAAACTAATTTATGTGCCGGGACAGGCACGTAAAATCCCAGCAAAGGCAGCATGTGCTATACACTGTACACCCACATGTAAAACCAATGATGAGTAGCTACACACAGTGCACACACACTGTCTCTATGCGAAGCCCCAAGATTGCTGTGCGGGGAGCCGTCGGGGTGGAAGGGTCCTAGCATAATGGCAGTGATCAAGCATTTCTGACAGATATTTACACTGAAATTCACCAGAAATCATAGGTGGAATACCAAATGATCTCTTACAGACATCTTTTGATACAAGGAGAACAACATGAGACTATATTTAACATGTTTCTTTCCAATTTTCTTTTTGCTACCAATACTGTACATGAGCTTTAATATCAAGTGCCGATGACCTAGATGAAGCGGTGGAAATTGTAAATGCTTACATAATATTTTGTCAAGATTTACATGTTTGTAATAAAAATGTCAAAATATTTCCGAATCAAAAACCATGGGTGAGGAAACAGTTAAAAGAGTTGTTGAAGAAAAAAGAGAATTGCCTTTCTGAGAAACGATGAAAATGATCTTAAAATATTGAAAAATGAAATTAAGATAGAAATAGAAGAAGCAAAAAGGGTATACAAGAAAAAGCTCGAAAATGCATTTCGATCAAATAATACTACAAATGCATGGAAATGTATGCAAACAATGACAGGGTGCAAAAAGAAACAAAATACTATCCCAGATTTTGCAGGAGGTAATTTGCATGACACTGCAAACGAGTTGAACAGATTCTATGCCCGTTTTGATAATGAAAATTTTAATGACGAGATAGCTAGACAATGTACAGAGTTGAGAAATATAGACTCTCCCCAATTCGTTGTGAGCAAATGGATGTTGTGAAATATTTCAAAAGAACCAACCCTCGAAAAGCAATGGGACCCGATAGTATTTGTGGGAAATTGTTAAAGGTTTGTGCTTGGCAATTAGCAATGCCATTTCGCACTCTTTTTCAGGAATCTCTCGATCAAAACTATGTGCCCATCTGCTGGAAGTCAGCTGTTGTTATCCCTGCAGCCAAGTCATCCCAAGCTTCCCAGCCAAATGATTTTAGACCAATAGCCCTAACTTCACTGGTCATGAAAAGTTTTGAAAAGGTTGTACTGCAATACTTATTCCCTAGTGTGTTAAAGGATATTGATGTTATGCAATTTGCATACCAACCAAAGAAATGTGTAAATGATGCTATACTCTCACTTATACATTTTGTCTCACAACACATTGATACAGCTGGTTGCTACGCACGGATATCTTTTATAGATTTTTCGTCCGCTTTTAATACCATTCAAAACCACATTTTGGTTCATAAGTTGAAAGAAATGAACGTTAGGTCCTCTTTGATTTTGTGGATACAGAATTTCTTGTCAAATCGTACACAAAGGGTGAAAGTACAAAATGAATTGTCAGATCTGATCACAGTAAATACCGGATCGCCTCAGGGGTGTGTGCTTTCGGCACCTCTGTTTATTATCTATACGAATGACTGCATAGCTACAAAAGACGATGTTAAGATTGTGAAATATGCCGATGATACGGCAATTGTAGGTCTTATAAGTAAGGATGAGGTCAACTACCGATATGAAGTGAACAAGTTTGAAGAATGGTGCAAACAGAATTTTCTTGAACTTAATACTTCCAAAACAAAAGAAATGATCTTTGATTTCAGGACTTCCACACGTTCAGATTTATTGCCCATTAACATGAAGGAAGAAAATATCGAAATTGTTGAGTCATACAAGTATCTAGGTACCGTCATTGACAATAAATTATCATGGGCTGATCAGTGTAAGTCTGTTCTTTCAAAGGCTAATCAAAGAATGTATTTCTTGAGAAAACTTAAAACGTTTCAAGTAGATAGGACTATTCTTATTTTGTTTTACAAATCCATTATAGAAAGTGTTATGTTATTCAGTTGTATTGTCTGGTATGAGGGTTGCAGGAAGAAGGACTTTAGCAAACTCCAGAGAATCACCAAACAAGCAGGGAAGATTACAGGCGAAACTCAAAATTTGAATGAAGCATGCGAATCCAAAATAATTCTACAGTAAAACAAATCATGGAAAACGAAAATCACCCCCTCTTTCCTATGTTTACATGCGCTCTGGCAAACGACTTCGGCAATGAAGTGTCGCACTCAACGTTTTCTAAATTCCTTCGTTCCTTTTTCTATCCGCATATACAATCAACATACCACCTGAATTTTACGTTCTTTATCTCTGTATCATCATTTCTTTAATCGTTCTAGCCTTCTAGTCCATCCCGTTCAGTCTAAGCACTATTTTATAACCATTTGGATCTGATGATAACAATTTTCTGAAGGATTTCTTTGTCATGAAATATGATACATGCTGGGTATGTAAAGTTATTTTTATTTGATGTATACATGTACATGTATATGTTTTGAAAATGTGAGCAAAACGAATTTCCTGTTATACTGGACAATAATTTGAAACTTGAAACTTAAATATAGCGCGGGCTTTTCATAAATTTTCTTTGGTTTCATTACCAAGTATATCGTTAATATTAACACACCACATTTTATTGTTAGAAGCACCCCTCCCCTTACTTCAAGATTTTAATCATGATAAAGCGCGAATTTAGATTGGTACCGAGGCTAAAAGTTTTAGGAAAGTAGTTCAGCTACTGTTTATTTCACGATCCACGAGCGTGCGCGCGTGTACAATATAATACAGGCCATATTATGCAGACCCAACTACTCTCCCTCCGCTTTCCTGTCCAGTGACCAGAAAAGGGAGTGTTTCACAAACGATTTATGTTGATGTAAAATTGAAGCTCGACTTAATAATCATGGTTACAGTACTCCATCGAATTAAAAATAAATACCTCTAAGAGTTCATTTCTTTCTTTTTTTGTTTTTGTTAATAAAAAAAACCCCAGATGTTTATCATTCTCTTTGTATGATTACATTTAATTTAACTGAATGGAAAAGTCTCAAAAGGAGGCATTTTGGTCTGGTAGTTATAATATTTGCCAAGGCACCCACATCACACTATAATTTTTCACTCGATCTTAATTGTCAATTAAGTCTTTGTGTAATATGCATCAGGTATATTAACTATTATCATTCGATATCAATAAATGTGCTTAAATTTGACTGACTGCATCGTTCAAGGTGAATATTTTTATGAAATGACGCTGACTGTATTTTGAATATTAAGAATTAATAAACTTTAAAGGTATTTAATTTTCCTTACAAACAGCCCATTCCCGGTATGTCATTCATTTACAATAGTTGAGTTAGAGCTTTTCCTCTAAAAGTGCTCTTATAAAATGCAACTTTCGCACATGATTTTTTTTTTATAAATTCGTTACCGTGGGATGGGGGATACCCCCTCCCACATCCTCCCCGCTCAGTCGCTCCGCTCCCTCACCGCTGGAGCCCCCCTATTTCAAATTCCTGGATCCGCCACTGTCACTAGGTAGTTGGAGAAATATATTCTGTGAATTTGAATATATTTATGATTAGCTTTGTTGTCCCTAAGTTTAAAATAGTAACAGGTGGAACAAAAGAATGATCTATAACTTTGAATATAGATATATGTTATATTTGTCAATAGCTTTGTTGTCCCTAATTTTGATGTGTGGATAAATTTGTCCGTACTTTTAAGATGAAAAAATCGTATACCGGTAGGCGTGCTGTAATCGAAGGAATCTTTCATTATTAAAGCTTTTTGCCTTTTGCCTACTTTCTTTTTGGGGTCTTTTTTTTTCGGGGGGGGGGGGGGGTCTACATTGTACTAGTGGAACAAACAATTGACTGACCCAGTTGACATTTGTTGCTCATCCAGTGTATACGTAACTTGTTGCTAAAGAATGTGGCAGTCTAGGGTTTCTCTTCATAGTGAATATTAAAGAGTTAAGTGGCTGCTTGTCCTCTCTTTCTCAGACACCAATATGCAATGGCGTGATGAGCCAAACATTCTGAGGGGGCTGAGCCAGTAAGAATACCATGAAAATTAATGTCGCACTTATAAACGCCCTTGGTATAAATATCTATTTTTTCGAGGTCGCTTAGCGGCCGAGCCGGAAATTTTTACGTTTTGTAGTTTGAAACTTTGCATCTAACACCACTTTTATTCACACACAGGTAAATAAAGGTCTGAGCTTAATATCCACCCTTTTCTCTCTTCTCTCATGGTGATAGGCAACAATAAATCGTCATTAAGACAATTTTATGTGACTTTCAATGGACGATTCCTCTTTGCCTTTAAGTGTATTAAACGAGAGAGCGGAGCGACTGAGCGAGAGAATTTTTCCATTTATGAATAGTTAAACTTTGCATTCCACAACACTCCATAGTATAAATAGTATGCTGTAGCCTAACCTCGCTAGTCATAAGGACCGCTTCATAAGGACCACTTATTCATAAGGACTGCTATCCATAACGCTTGACTAAATGAATAGCGGGCCCTCTAAATAGCTAGCAAACCATAGACAAAATACATGTACCTCGCTATTCATAAGGACCTCCATTCATAAGGACCACTATTTATAACTATTCATAAGGACCGCTATTCATAATGTGTGTTAAATGAATAGCGGTCCTTATGAATAGCGAGCGGACCCTGCCTTAACTCATTACTATATTTTTTCATGTTTTTCCAGATTTCCGGGGGACGTGCCACCCAGTCCACCCCCCTGAACTGCGCCCCTGCTTGCAATAACATCTCACATATATTTCAAATATCTTTCCTCAGTTTTGAAAGAAATTTCATGATATAAAGGAGGGGGAGGGGGGGGGGGCTGGTTTGTGTATAAGAGGAAAGTTCCCCTCTTATAATAATAAAATTGTGATAAAACACAATCGTGCATGCAAAATAGGCATGTAATGTATATGAAAGGGGAGATACTAAAAAAAATCAGACATTTATAGGTACTGCTGTAATCGTAAAAATGATTAAGTTCTAGCCAGGGGTTACTAAGAAGGATTTTTTTTTCTTTTTAGCTTTTTTTTCCCCTTCCTTTCTTTCTTTTCCCCCTTCCTTCTCTTTCTTTTCTCCTTTCTCCCTCCCCCTTTTCTTTCTTTTTTTTGGGTGGGGGGGGGGGGGGGGGGACTGCAGTCCCCAAGCCCTCCCCACCAGTACGCCAGTCCCAATATGCCTAAAGTTCCTCACCATCTGCCTTCCTAATCATGGCTTCAAAATATTATGGTCATTCTCTCACAGCATTTTCATTGTCATCAGAAGTTGACGACTATTCATTCTTTTAAGTAAATGCTTCTCTCACAAGCAGTCAAATTTAACTTATTATCAATGTAAGCAGGGCTCAGCATTGATTTCGTATTGATACACACGAACCCTTTAAATTTCACCTGAACCCCCGGCGCTCCTGCAAAAAAAGAAAGAAATAAATTTAAAAAAAAATAATAATAATAAGAAGGACTGAATGTATTTTTGGCCTGATTGGGGGGGGGGGGGGAGGGGGGTGGGGACACAGGTTCCTTCCGACCAACTTTACATCTGAGAAACTTCTAAAGAGAAGCTTCTAAAGTTCTGCTACTTCTCTGTTCTAATAATATCAAATATTTTGTTCTAAAATCAAGCTAAACTCTTAACATTAAATGATGACATGTATGCCCCATATTGTAGGATGAGTCAGCCATTTTTTTTCATGCTGCATAAAATGATATCAATCATACATAATAATAATAATAATGTATTTATCAGTGTTGTATGCCTCGAGGCTGGCCTCGTCCTCGAGGCCGGTCTCGAGGCCGAATATTGCGTCCTCGGCCTTGGCCTCAGAAGCTAATGTCTCGGATGTCTCGGCTCGAGGCCGGATCGAGGCAGCGACAAACGCGGTCATTTTCAGTGTTGAAAATGACTTTT
Source organism: Heliocidaris tuberculata (assembly GCA_025618425.1). Taxonomy (NCBI): domain Eukaryota; kingdom Metazoa; phylum Echinodermata; class Echinoidea; order Camarodonta; family Echinometridae; genus Heliocidaris; species Heliocidaris tuberculata. Next base: position 10,945,010 of record CM046849.1, on the reverse strand, counting down.
TAATCAGCTAATATGAGAGTGAACACTCAGCCCATAAGTATAGTGGAAATGCGCGCTCAATATTCACTGATATTGCAATTCCGCTGTCGCAATGCAAAGCACAGCACTGCATGCTACTGCCAGATACCAGTTACTTGCATAGTGCAAGGATGAGATTGATGTTGGATCGTCAAAATGGGTGATTTCAAGTACGGTGTTGGAGGCTGGTGTTGGTGTTTGAGAACACCAACACCAGCCTCTATACCGAACTTGAAATGAGGCTGGTGTTGGGATTGACATCGCAAAATATTACGCATTTCCGGTAGTTCTTGTTGAAAGTTGGTGTTAAATGTCGTCTGCTGAACGGTATAGCCACAATCAGGGTGCAACTTTCTACCTACAAGCGTTACGCATCTCTCCTGGAAACACAAAGTTATTTAATTAAATGTCTTGTGGCCTGAAATGTTGGACCATATGAGTTCTTCATCTCGCAGCAACTTTTGTTTGAATTTCAGGTGTGTTGGGTGTGTGAGGATGGTAATAGAGGGCCAAAAATACCACTTTTTGGCTGTTACGCATTTGCACTTTGAAAAACTGTCTTTTTTTTCATATGTTGTTACCATGAAATTACACAACATATGCCACATCTGTTCATGCCATCTTATAGTCCTTTTTATCTCCACTCGGTATTTTTTTACAGCTTGATAATTGACCCCAGAATTGCGATACAGTGGTCATTTCTGTGAAAAGAGACAAGCGTAACACTTTTTTGAAAAACAGCTATGTGCATAATTTTGCCTCTATAATTCATATATTTTAACATTATATTGATTGGTAATTGGTTACATTTTCTTAGTAACATATTGTCCTATCATCAGAAACAAAAAATCAAACATAGATACAAAAATATATGCCCCCAGTGCAATCATAAATTGTGTCCGGAGTTTCCTGTAGTGTCCGTAACGGTGTCATTCCTGCTACATGAAAATGTTTTCAAAGCTCTTATATGCTTTGCTTTATGTAACTATCCCCGGGGACTAGCTGTGGTATAATAATATTCCGCTAAGCATAACAGTTTTTTTTTAACGAATTTAATAAATGGCATTTGTAGTCCGTAACATATGTAGTGTCCGTAACACAAGTGTGTAATGTCTAAAAATACAGCTTGATAACTAAATACTACGTAATTCAAATTTGATTTTTTACAGTTGCTTTTCTTAATA